>CAWWDY010002419.1:0-32249 GCA_963942605.1 Poecilus cupreus
AAAAACATAGATAAACGCTGTTTTGAACTATTTAAACTGACAAATTCATGTTTCTTTCGTGTGAAACGGCGATTTATGAGAAATGACGCTAAAATTTCTGTTTTAAACTTGCAAAAACATAGAAAAACGCTGTTTTGAACTATTCAAACTGACAAATTCATGTTTCTTTCGTGTGAAACGGCGATTTATGAGAAATGACGATAAAATTGCTGTTTTAAACTTGCAAAAACATAGAAAAACGCTGTTTTTAACTATTCAAACTGATAAATTCAGGTTTCTTTCGTGTGAAACGGCGATTTATGAGAAATGACGATAAAATTGCTGTTTTAAACTTGCAAAAACATAGAAAAACGCTGTTTTTAACTATTCAAACTGATAAATTCAGGTTTCTTTCGTTCAAAACGGTGGATTTTTGTGAAATCACGATAAAACTGCTGTTTTAAACTTGCAAAAACATATAAAAACGCTGTTTTGAACTATTCAAACTGACAAATTCATGTTTCTTTCGTGTGAAACGGCGATTTATGAGAAATGACGATAAAATTGCTGTTTTAAACATGAAAAAACATAGAAAAACGCTGTTTTTAACTATTCAAACTGATAAATTCATGTTTTTTTTGTGTGAAACGGCGATTCATGAGAAATGACGATAAAATTGCTGTTTTAAACATGAAATAACATAGAAAAACACTGTTTTGAACTATTCAAACTGACAAATTCATGTTACTTTCGTGTGAAACGGCGATTTATGACAAACGACGATAAAATTGCTGTTTTAAACTTGCAAAAACATAGAAAAACGCTGTTTTTAACTATTTAAACTGACAAATTCATGTTTTTTTCGTGTGAAACGGCGATTTATGAGAAATGACGATAAAATTGCTGTTTTAAACATGAAAAAACATAGAAAAACGCTGTTTTGAACTATTCAAACTGACAAATTCATGTTTCTTTCGTGTGAAACGGCGATTTATGAGAAATGACGATAAAATTGCTGTTTTAAACTTGCAAAAACATAGAAAAACGCTGTTTTGAACTATTCAAACTGACAAATTCATGTTTCTTTCGTGTGAAACGGCGATTTATGAGAAATGACGATAAAATTGCTGTTTTAAACTTGCAAAAACATAGAAAAACGCTGTTTTTTACTATTCAAACTGATAAATTCATGTTTCTTTCGTGTGAAACGGCGATTTATGAGAAATGACGATAAAATTGCTGTTTTAAACTTGCAAAAACATAGAAAAACGCTGTTTTTAACTATTCAAACTGACAAATTAATGTTTCTTTCGTGTGAAACGGCGATTTATGAGAAATGACGATAAAATTGCTGTTTTAAACTTGCAAAAACATAGAAAAACGCTGTTTTCAACTATTCAAACTGACAAATTCATGTTTCTTTCGTGTGAAACGGCGATTTATGAGAAATGACGATAAAATTGCTGTTTTAAACATGAAAAAACATAGATAAACGCTGTTTTGAACTATTCAAACTGACAAATTCATGTTTCTTTCGTGTGAAACGGCGATTTATGAGAAATGACGCTAAAATTGCTGTTTTAAACTTGCAAAAACATAGAAAAACGCTGTTTTGAACTATTCAAACTGACAAATTCATGTTTCTTTCGTGTGAAACGGCGATTTATGAGAAATGACGATAAAATTGCTGTTTTAAACTTGCAAAAACATAGAAAAACGCTGTTTTTAACTATTCAAACTGATAAATTCATGTTTCTTTCGTGTGAAACGGCGATTTATGAGAAATGACGATAAAATTGCTGTTTTAAACTTGCAAAAACATAGAAAAACGCTGTTTTTAACTATTCAAACTGATAAATTCAGGTTTCTTTCGTTCGAAACGGTGGATTTTTGTGAAATCACGATAAAACTGTTGTTTTAAACTTGCAAAAACATAGAAAAACTCTGTTTTGAACTATTCAAACTGATAAATTCATGTTTCATTCGTGTGAAACGGCGATTTATGAGAAATGACGATAAAATTGCTGTTTTAAACATGAAAAAACATAGAAAAACGCTGTTTTGAACTATTCAAACTGACAAATTCATGTTTCTTTCGTGTGAAACGACGATTTATGAGAAATGACGATAAAATTGCTGTTTTAAACTTGCAAAAACATAGAAAAACGCTGTTTTTAACTATTCAAACTGACAAATTCATGTTTCTTTCGTGTGAAACGGCGATTTATGAGAAATGACGATAAAATTGCTGTTTTAAACATGAAAAAACATAGATAAACGCTGGTTTGAACTATTCAAACTGACAAATTCATGTTTCTTTCGTGTGAAACGGCGATTTATGAGAAATGACGCTAAAATTGCTGTTTTAAACTTGCAAAAACATAGAAAAACGCTGTTTTGAACTATTCAAACTGACAAATTCATGTTACTTTCGTGTAAAACGGCGATTTATGAGAAATGACGATAAAATTGCTGTTTTAAACTTGCAAAAACATAGAAAAACGCTGTTTTTAACTATTCAAACTGATAAATTCATGTTTCTTTCGTGTGAAACGGCGATTTATGAGAAATGACGATAAAATTGCTGTTTTAAACTTGTAAAAACATAGAAAAACGCTGTTTTTAACTATTCAAACTGATAAATTCAGGTTTCTTTCGTTCAAAACGGTGGATTTTTGTGAAATCACGATAAAACTGCTGTTTTAAACTTGCAAAAACATATAAAAACGCTGTTTTGAACTATTCAAACTGATAAATTCATGTTTCTTTCGTGTGAAACGGCGATTTATGAGAAATGACGATAAAATTGCTGTTTTAAACTTGCAAAAACATAGAAAAACGCTGTTTTTAACTATTCAAACTGATAAATTCATGTTTCTTTCGTGTGAAACGGCGATTTATGAGAAATGACGATAAAATTGCTGTTTTAAACTTGCAAAAACATAGAAAAACGCTGTTTTTAACTATTCAAACTGATAAATTCAGGTTTCTTTCGTTCGAAACGGTGGATTTTTGTGAAATCACGATAAAACTGTTGTTTTAAACTTGCAAAAACATAGAAAAACTCTGATTTGAACTATTCAAACTGATAAATTCATGTTTCTTTCGTGTGAAACGTCGATTTATGAGAAATGACGATAAAATTGCTGTTTTAAACATGAAAAAACATAGAAAAACGCTGTTTTTAACTATTCAAACTGACAAATTCATGTTTCTTTCGTGTGAAACGGCGATTTATGAGAAATGACGATAAAATTGCTGTTTTAAACATGAAAAAACATAGAAAAACGCTGTTTTGAACTATTCAAACTGACAAATTCATGTTTCTTTCGTGTGAAACGGCGATTTATGAGAAATGACGTTAAAATTGCTGTTTTAAACATGAAAAAACATAGAAAAACGCTGTTTTGAACTATTCAAACTGACAAATTCATGTTTCTTTCGTGTGAAACGGCGATTTATGAGAAATGACGATAAAATTGCTGTTTTAAACTTGCAAAAACATAGAAAAACGCTGTTTTGAACTATTCAAACTGACAAATTCATGTTTCTTTCGTGTGAAACGGCGATTTATGAGAAATGACGATAAAATTGCTGTTTTAAACTTGCAAAAACATAGAAAAACGCTGTTTTTTACTATTCAAACTGATAAATTCATGTTTCTTTCGTGTGAAACGGCGATTAATGAGAAATGACGATAAAATTGCTGTTTTAAACTTGCAAAAACATAGAAAAACGCTGTTTTTAACTATTCAAACTGACAAATTCATGTTTCTTTCGTGTGAAACGGCGATTTATGAGAAATGACGATAAAATTGCTGCTGTTTTAAACTTGCAAAAACATAGAAAAACGCTGTTTTCAACTATTCAAACTGACAAATTCATGTTTCTTTCGTGTGAAACGGCGATTTATGAGAAATGACGATAAAATTGCTGTTTTAAACATGAAAAAACATAGATAAACGCTGTTTTGAACTATTCAAACTGACAAATTCATGTTTCTTCCGTGTGAAACGGCGATTAATGAGAAATGACGCTAAAATTGCTGTTTTAAACTTGCAAAGACATAGAAAAACGCTGTTTTGAACTATTCAAACTGACAAATTCATGTTTCTTTCGTGTGAAACGGCGATTTATGAGAAATGACGATAAAATTGCTGTTTTAAACTTGCAAAAACATAGAAAAACGCTGTTTTTAACTATTCAAACTGATAAATTCATGTTTCTTTCGTGTGAAACGGCGATTTATGAGAAATGACGATAAAATTGCTGTTTTGAACTTGCAAAAACATAGAAAAACGCTGTTTTTAACTATTCAAACTGATAAATTCAGGTTTCTTTCGTTCAAAACGGTGGATTTTTGTGAAATCACGATAAAACTGCTGTTTTAAACTTGCAAAAACATATAAAAACGCTGTTTTGAACTATTCAAACTGATAAATTCATGTTTCTTTCGTGTGAAACGGCGATTTATGAGAAATGACGATAAAATTGCTGTTTTAAACTTGCAAAAACATAGAAAAACGCTGTTTTTAACTATTCAAACTGATAAATTCAGGTTTCTTTCGTTCGAAACGGTGGATTTTTGTGAAATCACGATAAAACTGTTGTTTTAAACTTGCAAAAACATAGAAAAACTCTGTTTTGAACTATTCAAACTGATAAATTCATGTTTCTTTCGTGTGAAACGGCGATTTATGAGAAATGACGATAAAATTGCTGTTTTAAACATGAAAAAACATAGATAAACGCTGTTTTGAACTATTCAAACTGACAAATTCATGTTTCTTTCGTGTGAAACGGCGATTTATGAGAAATGACGCTAAAATTGCTGTTTTAAACTTGCAAAAACATAGAAAAACGCTGTTTTGAACTATTCAAACTGACAAATTCATGTTTCTTTCGTGTGAAACGGCGATTTATGAGAAATGACGATAAAATTGCTGTTTTTAAACTTGCAAAAACATAGAAAAACGCTGTTTTTAACTATTCAAACTGATAAATTCATGTTTCTTTCGTGTGAAACGGCGATTTATGAGAAATGACGATAAAATTGCTGTTTTAAACTTGCAAAAACATAGAAAAACGCTGTTTTTAACTATTCAAATTGATAAATTCAGGTTTCTTTCGTTCAAAACGGTGGATTTTTGTGAAATCACGATAAAACTGCTGTTTTAAACTTGCAAAAACATATAAAAACGCTGTTTTGAACTATTCAAACTGATAAATTCATGTTTCTTTCGTGTGAAACGGCGATTTATGAGAAATGACGATAAAATTGCTGTTTTAAACTTGCAAAAACATAGAAAAACGCTGTTTTTAACTATTCAAACTGATAAATTCATGTTTCTTTCGTGTGAAACGGCGATTTATGAGAAATGACGATAAAATTGCTGTTTTAAACTTGCAAAAAACATAGAAAAACGCTGTTTTTAACTATTCAAACTGATAAATTCAGGTTTCTTTCGTTCGAAACGGTGGATTTTTGTGAAATCACGATAAAACTGTTGTTTTAAACTTGCAAAAACATAGAAAAACTCTGTTTTGAACTATTCAAACTGATAAATTCATGTTTCTTTCGTGTGAAACGGCGATTTATGAGAAATGACGATAAAATTGCTGTTTTAAACATGAAAAAACATAGAAAAATGCTGTTTTTTAACTATTCAAACTGACAAATTCATGTTTTTTTCGTGTGAAACGGCGATTTATGAGTAATGACGATAAAATTGCTGTTTTAAACATGAAAAAACATAGAAAAACGCTGTTTTGAACTATTCAAACTGACAAATTCATGTTTCTTTCGTGTGAAACGGCGATTTATGAGAAATGACGATAAAATTGCTGTTTTAAACTTGCAAAAACATAGAAAAACGCTGTTTTGAACTATTCAAACTGACAAATTCATGTTTCTTTCGTGTGAAACGGCGATTTATGAGAAATGACGATAAAATTGCTCTTTTAAACTTGCAAAAACATAGAAAAACGCTGTTTTTTACTATTCAAACTGATAAATTCATGTTTCTTTCGTGTGAAACGGCGATTTATGAGAAATGACGATAAAATTGCTGTTTTAAAACTTGCAAAAACATAGAAAAACGCTGTTTTTAACTATTCAAACTGACAAATTCATGTTTCTTTCGTGTGAAACGGCGATTTATGAGAAATGACGATAAAATTGCTGTTTTAAACTTGCAAAAACATAGAAAAAACGCTGTTTTCAACTATTTAAACTGACAAATTCATGTTTCTTTCGTGTGAAACGGCGATTTATGAGAAATGACGATAAAATTGCTGTTTTAAACATGAAAAAACATAGATAAACGCTGTTTTGAACTATTCAAACTGACAAATTCATGTTTCTTTCGTGTGAAACGGCGATTTATGAGAAATGACGCTAAAATTGCTGTTTTAAACTTGCAAAAACATAGAAAAACGCTGTTTTGAACTATTCAAACTGACAAATTCATGTTTCTTTCGTGTGAAACGGCGATTTATGAGAAATGACGATAAAATTGCTGTTTTAAACTTGCAAAAACATAGAAAAACGCTGTTTTTAACTATTCAAACTGATAAATTCATGTTTCTTTCGTGTGAAACGGCGATTTATGAGAAATGACGATAAAATTGCTGTTTTAAACTTGCAAAAAACATAGAAAAACGCTGTTTTCAACTATTCAAATTGATAAATTCAGGTTTTCTTTCGTTCAAAACGGTGGATTTTTGTGAAATCACGATAAAACTGCTGTTTTAAACTTGCAAAAACATATAAAAACGCTGTTTTGAACTATTCAAACTGATAAATTCATGTTTCTTTCGTGTGAAACGGCGATTTATGAGAAATGACGATAAAATTGCTGTTTTAAACTTGCAAAAACATAGAAAAACGCTGTTTTTAACTATTCAAACTGATAAATTCATGTTTCTTTCGTGTGAAACGGCGATTTATGAAAAATGACGATAAAATTTCTGTTTTAAACTTGCAAAAACATAGAAAAACGCTGTTTTTAACTATTCAAACTGATAAATTCAGGTTTCTTCCGTTCGAAACGGTGGATTTTTGTGAAATCACGATAAAACTGTTGTTTTAAACTTGCAAAAACATAGAAAAACTCTGTTTTGAACTATTCAAACTGATAAATTCATGTTTCTTTCGTGTGAAACGGCGATTTATGAGAAATGACGATAAAATTGCTGTTTTAAACATGAAAAAACATAGAAAAACGCTGTTTTTAACTATTCAAAATGACAAATTCATGTTTTTTTCGTGTGAAACGGCGATTTATGAGTAATGATGATAAAATTGCTGTTTTAAACATGAAAAAACATAGAAAAACGCTGTTTTGAACTATTCAAACTGACAAATTCATGTTTCTTTCGTGTGAAACGGCGATTTATGAGAAATGACGATAAAATTGCTGTTTTAAACTTGCAAAAACATAGAAAAACGCTGTTTTGAACTATTCAAACTGACAAATTCATGTTTCTTTCGTGTGAAACGGCGATTTATGAGAAATGACGATAAAATTGCTGTTTTAAACATGAAAAAACATAGATAAACGCTGTTTTGAACTATTCAAACTGACAAATTCATGTTTCTTTCGTGTAAAACGGCGATTTATGAGAAATGACGCTAAAATTGCTGTTTTAAACTTGCAAAAACATAGAAAAACGCAGTTTTGAACTATTCAAACTGACAAATTCATGTTTCTTTCGTGTGAAACGGCGATTTATGAGAAATGACGATAAAATTGCTGTTTTAAACTTGCAAAAACATAGAAAAACGCTGTTTTTAACTATTCAAACTGATAAATTCATGTTTCTTTCGTGTGAAACGGCGATTTATGAGAAATGACGATAAAATTGTTGTTTTAAACTTGCAAAAACATAGAAAAACGCTGTTTTTAACTATTCAAACTGATAAATTCATGTTTCTTTCGTGTGAAACGGCGATTTATGAGAAATGACGATAAAATTGCTATTTAAACTTGCAAAAACATAGAAAAACGCTGTTTTTAACTATTCAAATTGATAAATTCAGGTTTCTTTCGTTCAAAACGGTGGATTTTTGTGAAATCACGATAAAACTGCTGTTTTAAACTTGCAAAAACATATAAAAACGCTGTTTTGAACTATTCAAACTGATAAATTCATGTTTCTTTCGTGTGAAACGGCGATTTATGAGAAATGACGATAAAATTGCTGTTTTAAACTTGCAAAAACATAGAAAAACGCTGTTTTTAACTATTCAAACTGATAAATTCATGTTTCTTTCGTGTGAAACGGCGATTTATGAGAAATGACGATAAAATTGCTGTTTTAAACTTGCAAAAACATAGAAAAACGCTGTTTTTAACTATTCAAACTGATAAATTCAGGTTTCTTTCGTTCGAAACGGTGGGATTTTTGTGAAATCACGATAAAACTGTTGTTTTAAACTTGCAAAAACATAGAAAAACTCTGTTTTGAACTATTCAAACTAATAAATTCATGTTTCTTTCGTGTGAAACGGGTATTTATGAGAAATGACGATAAAATTGCTGTTTTAAACATGAAAAAACATAGAAAAACGCTGTTTTTAACTATTCAAACTGACAAATTCATGTTTTTTTCGTGTGAAACGGCGATTTATGAGAAATGACGATAAAATTGCTGTTTTAAACATGAAAAAACATAGAAAAACGCTGTTTTGAACTATTCAAACTGACAAATTCATGTTTCTTTCGTGTGAAACGGCGATTTATGAGAAATGACGATAAAATTGCTGTTTTAAACTTGCAAAAACATAGAAAAACGCTGTTTTGAACTATTCAAACTGACAAATTCATGTTTCTTTCGTGTGAAACGGCGATTTATGAGAAATGACGATAAAATTGCTGTTTTAAACATGCAAAAACATAGAAAAACGCTGTTTTTAACTATTCAAACTGATAAATTCAGGTTTCTTTCGTTCGAAACGGTGGATTTTTGTGAAATCACGATAAAACTGTTGTTTTAAACTTGCAAAAACATAGAAAAACTCTGTTTTGAACTATTCAAACTGATAAATTCCGGTTTCTTTCGTTCAAAACGGTGGATTTTTGTGAAATCACGATAAAACTGCTGTTTTAAACTTGCAAAAACATATAAAAAACGCTGTTTTGATCTATTCAAACTGATAAATTCATGTTTCTTTCGTGTGAAACGGCGATTTATGAGAAATGACGATAAAATTGCTGTTTTAAACTTGCAAAAACATATAAAAACGCTGTTTTTAACTATTCAAACTGATAAATTCATGTTTCTTTCGTGTGAAACGGCGATTTATGAGAAATGACGATAAAATTGCTGTTTTAAACTTGCAAAAACATAGAAAAACGCTGTTTTTAACTATTCAAACTGATAAATTCAGGTTTCTTTCGTTCGAAACGGTGGATTTTTGTGAAATCACGATAAAACTGTTGTTTTAAACTTGCAAAAACATAGAAAAACTCTGTTTTGAACTATTCAAACTGATAAATTCATGTTTCTTTCGTGTGAAACGGCGATTTATGAGAAATGACGATAAAATTGCTGTTTTAAACATGAAAAAACATAGAAAAACGCTGTTTTTAACTATTCAAACTGACAAATTCATGTTTTTTTCGTGTGAAACGGCGATTTATGAGAAATGACGATAAAATTGCTGTTTTAAACATGAAAAAACATAGAAAAACGCTGTTTTGAACTATTCAAACTGACAAATTCATGTTTCTTTCGTGTGAAACGGCGATTTATGAGAAATGACGATAAAATTGCTGTTTTAAACTTGCAAAAACATAGAAAAACGCTGTTTTGAACTATTCAAACTGACAAATTCATGTTTCTTTCGTGTGAAACGGCGATTTATGAGAAATGACGATAAAATTGCTGTTTTAAACATGAAAAAACATAGATAAACGCTGTTTTGAACTATTCAAACTGACAAATTCATGTTTCTTTCGTGTAAAACGGCGATTTATGAGAAATGACGCTAAAATTGCTGTTTTAAACTTGCAAAAACATAGAAAAACGCAGTTTTGAACTATTCAAACTGACAAATTCATGTTTCTTTCGTGTGAAACGGCGATTTATGAGAAATGACGATAAAATTGCTGTTTTAAACTTGCAAAAACATAGAAAAACGCTGTTTTTAACTATTCAAACTGATAAATTCATGTTTCTTTCGTGTGAAACGGCGATTTATGAGAAATGACGATAAAATTGTTGTTTTAAACTTGCAAAAACATAGAAAAACGCTGTTTTTAACTATTCAAACTGATAAATTCATGTTTCTTTCGTGTGAAACGGCGATTTATGAGAAATGACGATAAAATTGCTATTTAAACTTGCAAAAACATAGAAAAACGCTGTTTTTAACTATTCAAATTGATAAATTCAGGTTTCTTTCGTTCAAAACGGTGGATTTTTGTGAAATCACGATAAAACTGCTGTTTTAAACTTGCAAAAACATATAAAAACGCTGTTTTGAACTATTCAAACTGATAAATTCATGTTTCTTTCGTGTGAAACGGCGATTTATGAGAAATGACGATAAAATTGCTGTTTTAAACTTGCAAAAACATAGAAAAACGCTGTTTTTAACTATTCAAACTGATAAATTCATGTTTCTTTCGTGTGAAACGGCGATTTATGAGAAATGACGATAAAATTGCTGTTTTAAACTTGCAAAAACATAGAAAAAACGCTGTTTTTAACTATTCAAACTGATAAATTCAGGTTTCTTTCGTTCGAAACGGTGGATTTTTGTGAAATCACGATAAAACTGTTGTTTTAAACTTGCAAAAACATAGAAAAACTCTGTTTTGAACTATTCAAACTAATAAATTCATGTTTCTTTCGTGTGAAACGGGTATTTATGAGAAATGACGATAAAATTGCTGTTTTAAACATGAAAAAACATAGAAAAACGCTGTTTTTAACTATTCAAACTGACAAATTCATGTTTTTTTCGTGTGAAACGGCGATTTATGAGAAATGACGATAAAATTGCTGTTTTAAACATGAAAAAACATAGAAAAACGCTGTTTTGAACTATTCAAACTGACAAATTCATGTTTCTTTCGTGTGAAACGGCGATTTATGAGAAATGACGATAAAATTGCTGTTTTAAACTTGCAAAAACATAGAAAAACGCTGTTTTGAACTATTCAAACTGACAAATTCATGTTTCTTTCGTGTGAAACGGCGATTTATGAGAAATGACGATAAAATTGCTGTTTTAAACATGCAAAAACATAGAAAAACGCTGTTTTTAACTATTCAAACTGATAAATTCAGGTTTCTTTCGTTCGAAACGGTGGATTTTTGTGAAATCACGATAAAACTGTTGTTTTAAACTTGCAAAAACATAGAAAAACTCTGTTTTGAACTATTCAAACTGATAAATTCCGGTTTCTTTCGTTCAAAACGGTGGATTTTTGTGAAATCACGATAAAACTGCTGTTTTAAACTTGCAAAAACATATAAAAACGCTGTTTTGATCTATTCAAACTGATAAATTCATGTTTCTTTCGTGTGAAACGGCGATTTATGAGAAATGACGATAAAATTGCTGTTTTAAACTTGCAAAAACATATAAAAACGCTGTTTTTAACTATTCAAACTGATAAATTCATGTTTCTTTCGTGTGAAACGGCGATTTATGAGAAATGACGATAAAATTGCTGTTTTAAACTTGCAAAAACATAGAAAAACGCTGTTTTTAACTATTCAAACTGATAAATTCAGGTTTCTTTCGTTCGAAACGGTGGATTTTTGTGAAATCACGATAAAACTGTTGTTTTAAACTTGCAAAAACATAGAAAAACTCTGTTTTGAACTATTCAAACTGATAAATTCATGTTTCTTTCGTGTGAAACGGCGATTTATGAGAAATGACGATAAAATTGCTGTTTTAAACATGAAAAAACATAGAAAAACGCTGTTTTTAACTATTCAAACTGACAAATTCATGTTTTTTTCGTGTGAAACGGCGATTTATGAGAAATGACGATAAAATTGCTGTTTTAAACATGAAAAAACATAGAAAAACGCTGTTTTGAACTATTCAAACTGACAAATTCATGTTTCTTTCGTGTGAAACGGCGATTTATGAGAAATGACGATAAAATTGCTGTTTTAAACTTGCAAAAACATAGAAAAAACGCTGTTTTGAACTATTCAAACTGACAAATTCATGTTTCTTTCGTGTGAAACGGCGATTTATGAGAAATGACGATAAAATTGCTGTTTTAAACTTGCAAAAACATAGAAAAACGCTGTTTTTATTATTCAAACTAATAAATTCATGTTTCTTTCGTGTGAAACGGCGATTTATGAGAAATGACGATAAAATTGCTGTTTTAAACATGAAAAAACATAGATAAACGCTGTTTTGAACTATTCAAACTGACAAATTCATGTTTCTTTCGTGTGAAACGGCGATTTATGAGAAATGACGCTAAAATTGCTGTTTTAAACTTGCAAAAACATAGAAAAACGCTGTTTTGAACTATTCAAACTGACAAATTCATATTTCTTTCGTGTGAAACGGCGATTTATGAGAAATGACGATAAAATTGCTGTTTTAAACTTGCAAAAACATAGAAAAACGCTGTTTTTAACTATTCAAACTGATAAATTCATGTTTCTTTCGTGTGAAACGGCGATTTATGAGAAATGACGATAAAATTGTTGTTTTTAACTTGCAAAAACATAGAAAAACGCTGTTTTTAACTATTCAAACTGATAAATTTATGTTTCTTTCGTGTGAAACGGCGATTTATGAGAAATGACGATAAAATTGCTATTTAAACTTGCAAAAACATAGAAAACGCTGTTTTTAACTATTCAAATTGATAAATTCAGGTTTCTTTCGTTCAAAACGGTGGATTTTTGTGGAATCACGATAAAACTGCTGTCTTAAACTTGCAAAACATATAAAAACGCTGTTTTGAACTATTCAAACTGACAAATTCATGTTTCTTTCGCGTTGAAACGGCGATTTATGAGAAATGACGCTAAAATTGCTGTTTTAAACTTGCAAAAACATAGAAAAACGCTGTTTTGAACTATTCAAACTGACAAATTCATGTTTCTTTCGTGTGAAACGGCGATTTATGAGAAATGACGATAAAATTGCTGTTTTAAACTTGCAAAAACATAGAAAAACGCTGTTTTTAACTATTCAAACTGATAAATTCATGTTTCTTTCGTGTTGAAACGGCGATTTATGAGAAATGACGATAAATTGCTATTTAAACTTGCAAAAACATAGAAAAAACGCTGTTTTTAACTATTCAAATTGATAAATTCAGGTTTCTTTCGTTCAAAACGGTGGATTTTTGTGAAATCACGATAAAACTGCTGTTTTAAACTTGCAAAAACATATAAAAACGCTGTTTTGAACTATTCAAACTGATAAATTCATGTTTCTTTCGTGTGAAACGGCGATTTATGAGAAATGACGATAAAATTGCTGTTTTAAACTTGCAAAAACATAGAAAAACGCTGTTTTTAACTATTCAAACTGATAAATTCATGTTTCTTTCGTGTGAAACGGCGATTTATGAGAAATGACGATAAAATTGCTGTTTTAAACTTGCAAAAACATAGAAAAACGCTGTTTTTAACTATTCAAACTGATAAATTCAGGTTTCTTTCGTTCGAAACGGTGGATTTTTGTGAAATCACGATAAAACTGTTGTTTTAAACTTGCAAAAACATAGAAAAACTCTGTTTTGAACTATTCAAACTAATAAATTCATGTTTCTTTCGTGTGAAACGGGTATTTATGAGAAATGACGATAAAATTGCTGTTTTAAACATGAAAAAAACATAGAAAAACGCTGTTTTTTAACTATTCAAACTGACAAATTCATGTTTTTTTCGTGTGAAACGGCGATTTATGAGAAATGACGATAAAATTGCTGGTTTTAAACATGAAAAAACATAGAAAAACGCTGTTTTGAACTATTCAAACTGACAAATTCATGTTTCTTTCGTGTGAAACGGCGATTTATGAGAAATGACGATAAAATTGCTGTTTTAAACTTGCAAAAACATAGAAAAACGCTGTTTTGAACTATTCAAACTGACAAATTCATGTTTCTTTCGTGTGAAACGGCGATTTATGAGAAATGACGATAAAATTGCTGTTTTAAACATGCAAAAACATAGAAAAACGCTGTTTTAACTATTCAAACTGATAAATTCAGGTTTCTTTCGTTCGAAACGGTGGATTTTTGTGAATCACGATAAAACTGTTGTTTTAAACTTGCAAAAACATAGAAAAACTCTGTTTTGAACTATTCAAACTGATAAATTCCGGTTTCTTTCGTTCAAAACGGTGGATTTTTGTGAAATCACGATAAAACTGCTGTTTTAAACTTGCAAAAACATATAAAAACGCTGTTTTGATCTATTCAAACTGATAAATTCATGTTTCTTTCGTGTGAAACGGCGATTTATGAGAAATGACGATAAAATTGCTGTTTTAAACTTGTAAAAACATATAAAAACGCTGTTTTTAACTATTCAAACTGATAAATTCATGTTTCTTTCGTGTGAAACGGCGATTTATGAGAAATGACGATAAAATTGCTGTTTTTAAACTTGCAAAA
The DNA here is from genome assembly GCA_963942605.1 of Poecilus cupreus. Taxonomy (NCBI): domain Eukaryota; kingdom Metazoa; phylum Arthropoda; class Insecta; order Coleoptera; family Carabidae; genus Poecilus; species Poecilus cupreus. Next base: position 14,601 of record CAWWDY010002419.1, read on the forward strand.
CATAGAAAAACGCTGTTTTTAACTATTCAAACTGATAAATTCAGGTTTCTTTCGTTCGAAACGGTGGATTTTTGTGAAATCACGATAAAACTGTTGTTTTAAACTTGCAAAAACATAGAAAAACTCTGTTTTGAACTATTCAAACTGAGTAAATTCATGTTTCTTTCGTGTGAAACCGGCGATTTATGAGAAATGACGATAAAATTGCTGTTTTAAACATGAAAAAACATAGAAAAACGCTGTTTTTAACTATTCAAACTGACAAATTCATGTTTTTTTCGTGTGAAACGGCGATTTATGAGAAATGACGATAAAATTGCTGTTTTAAACATGAAAAAAACATAGAAAAACGCTGTTTTGAACTATTCAAACTGACAAATTCATATTTCTTTCGTGTGAAACGGCGATTTATGAGAAATGACGATAAATTGCTGTTTTAAACTTGCAAAAACATAGAAAAACGCTGTTTTTAACTATTCAAACTGATAAATTCATGTTTCTTTCGTGTGAAACGGCGATTTATGAGAAATGACGATAAAATTGTTGTTTTAAACTTGCAAAAACATAGAAAAACGCTGTTTTTAACTATTCAAACTGATAAATTTATGTTTCTTTCGTGTGAAACGGCGATTTATGAGAAATGACGATAAAATTGCTATTTAAACTTGCAAAAACATAGAAAAACGCTGTTTTTAACTATTCAAATTGATAAATTCAGGTTTCTTTCGTTCAAAAACGGTGGATTTTTGTGGAATCACGATAAAACTGCTGTTTTAAACTTGCAAAAACATATAAAAACGCTGTTTTGAACTATTCAAACTGACAAATTCATGTTTCTTTCGCGTGAAACGGCGATTTATGAGAAATGACGCTAAAATTGCTGTTTTAAACTTGCAAAAACATAGAAAAAACGCTGTTTTGAACTATTCAAACTGACAAATTCATGTTTCTTTCGTGTGAAACGGCGATTTATGAGAAATGACGATAAAATTGCTGTTTTAAACTTGCAAAAACATAGAAAAACGCTGTTTTTAACTATTCAAACTGATAAATTCATGTTTCTTTCGTGTGAAACGGCGATTTATGAGAAATGACGATAAAATTGCTATTTAAACTTGCAAAAACATAGAAAAACGCTGTTTTTAACTATTCAAATTGATAAATTCAGGTTTCTTTCGTTCAAAACGGTGGATTTTTGTGAAATCACGATAAAACTGCTGTTTTAAACTTGCAAAAACATATAAAAACGCTGTTTTGATCTATTCAAACTGATAAATTCATGTTTCTTTCGTGTGAAACGGCGATTTATGAGAAATGACGATAAAATTGCTGTTTTAAACTTGCAAAAACATATAAAAACGCTGTTTTTAACTATTCAAACTGATAAATTCATGTTTCTTTCGTGTGAAACGGCGATTTATGAGAAATGACGATAAAATTGCTGTTTTAAACTTGCAAAAACATAGAAAAAACGCTGTTTTTAACTATTCAAACTGATAAATTCAGGTTTCTTTCGTTCGAAACGGTGGATTTTTGTGAAATCACGAAAAAACTGTTGTTTTAAACTTGCAAAAACATAGAAAAACTCTGTTTTGAACTATTCAAACTGATAAATTCATGTTTCTTTCGTGTGAAACGGCGATTTATGAGAAATGACGATAAAATTGCTGTTTTAAACATGAAAAAACATAGAAAAACGCTGTTTTTAACTATTCAAACTGACAAATTCATGTTTTTTTCGTTGTGAAACGGCGATTTATGAGAAATGACGATAAAATTGCTGTTTTAAACATGAAAAAACATAGAAAAACGCTGTTTTGAACTATTCAAACTGACAAATTCATGTTTCTTTCGTGTGAAACGGCGATTTATGAGAAATGACGATAAAATTGCTGTTTTAAACTTGCAAAAACATAGAAAAACGCTGTTTTGAACTATTCAAACTGACAAATTCATGTTTCTTTCGTGTGAAACGGCGATTTATGAGAAATGACGATAAAATTGCTGTTTTAAACTTGCAAAAACATAGAAAAACGCTGTTTTTTACTATTCAAACTAATAAATTCATGTTTCTTTCGTGTGAAACGGCGATTTATGAGAAATGACGATAAAATTGCTGTTTTAAACATGAAAAAACATAGATAAACGCTGTTTTGAACTATTCAAACTGACAAATTCATGTTTCTTTCGTGTGAAACGGCGATTTATGAGAAATGACGCTAAAATTGCTGTTTTAAACTTGCAAAAACATAGAAAAACGCTGTTTTGAACTATTCAAACTGACAAATTCATGTTTCTTTCGTGTGAAACGGCGATTTATGAGAAATGACGATAAAATTGCTGTTTTAAACTTGCAAAAACATAGAAAAACGCTGTTTTTAACTATTCAAACTGATAAATTCATGTTTCTTTCGTGTGAAACGGCGATTTATGAGAAATGACGATAAAATTGTTGTTTTAAACTTGCAAAAACATAGAAAAACGCTGTTTTTAACTATTCAAACTGATAAATTTATGTTTCTTTCGTGTGAAACGGCGATTTATGAGAAATGACGATAAAATTGCTATTTAAACTTGCAAAAACATAGAAAAACGCTGTTTTTAACTATTCAAATTGATAAATTCAGGTTTCTTTCGTTCAAAACGGTGGATTTTTGTGAAATCACGATAAAACTGCTGTTTTAAACTTGCAAAAACATATAAAAACGCTGTTTTGAACTATTCAAACTGATAAATTCATGTTTCTTTCGTGTGAAACGGCGATTTATGAGAAATGACCATAAAATTGCTGTTTTACACTTGCAAAAACATAGAAAAACACTGTTTTTAACTATTCAAACTGATAAATTCATGTTTCTTTCGTGTGAAACGGCGATTTATGAGAAATGACGATAAAATTGCTGTTTTAAACTTGCAAAAACATAGAAAAACGCTGTTTTTAACTATTCAAACTGATAAATTCAGGTTTCTTTCGTTCGAAACGGTGGATTTTTGTGAAATCACGATAAAACTGTTGTTTTAAACTTGCAAAAACATAAAAAAACTCTGTTTTGAACTATTCAAACTGATAAATTCATGTTTCTTTCGTGTGAAACGGCGATTTATGAGAAATGACGATAAAATTGCTGTTTTAAACATGAAAAAACATAGAAAAACGCTGTTTTTAACTATTCAAACTGACAAATTCATGTTTTTTTTCGTGCGAAACGGCGATTTATGAGAAATGACGATAAAATTGCTGTTTTAAACATGAAAAAACATAGAAAAACGCTGTTTTGAACTACTCAAACTGACAAATTCATGTTTCTTTCGTGTGAAACGGCGATTTATGAGAAATGACGATAAAATTGCTGTTTTAAACTTGCAAAAACATAGAAAAACGCTGTTTTGAACTATTCAAACTGACAAATTCATGTTTCTTTCGTGTGAAACGGCGATTTATGAGAAATGCCGATAAAATTGCTGTTTTAAACTTGCAAAAACATAGAAAAACTCTGTTTTTAACTATTCAAACTGATAAATTCAGGTTTCTTTCGTTCGAAACGGTGGATTTTTGTGAAATCACGATAAAACTGTTGTTTTAAACTTGCAAAAACATAGAAAAACTCTGTTTTGAACTATTCAAACTGATAAATTCAGGTTTCTTTCGTTCAAAACGGTGGATTTTTGTGAAATCACGATAAAACTGCTGTTTTAAACTTGCAAAAACATAGAAAAACGCTGTTTTGAACTATTCAAACTGACAAATTCATGTTTCTTTCGTGTGAAACGGCGATTTATGAGAAATAACGATAAAATTGCTGTTTTAAACTTGCAAAAACATAGAAAAACGCTGTTTTTAACTATTCAAACTGATAAATTCATGTTTCTTTCGTGTGAAACGGCGATTTATGAGAAATGACGATAAAATTGCTATTTAAACTTGCAAAAACATAGAAAAACGCTGTTTTTAACTATTCAAATTGATAAATTCAGGTTTCTTTCGTTCAAAACGGTGGATTTTTGTGAAATCACGATAAAACTGCTGTTTTAAACTTGCAAAAACATATAAAAACGCTGTTTTGATCTATTCAAACTGATAAATTCATGTTTCTTTCGTGTGAAACGGCGATTTATGAGAAATGACGATAAAATTGCTGTTTTAAACTTGCAAAAACATAGAAAAACGCTGTTTTTAACTATTCAAACTGATAAATTCATGTTTCTTTCGTGTGAAACGGCGATTTATGAGAAATGACGATAAAATTGCTGTTTTAAACTTGCAAAAACATAGAAAAACGCTGTTTTTAACTATTCAAACTGATAAATTCATGTTTCTTTCGTGTGAAACAGCGATTTATGAGAAATGGCGATAAAATTGCTGTTTTAAACTTGCAAAAACATAGAAAAACGCTGTTTTTAACTTTTCAAACTGATAAATTCAGGTTTCTTTCGTTCGAAACGGTGGATTTTTGTGAAATCACGATAAAACTGTTGTTTTAAACTTGCAAAAACATAGAAAAACTCTGTTTTGAACTATTCAAACTGATAAATTCATGTTTCTTTCGTGTGAAACGGCGATTTATGAGAAATGACGATAAAATTGCTGTTTTAAACTTGCAAAAACATAGAAAAACGCTGTTTTGAACTATTCAAACTGACAAATTCATGTTTCTTTCGTGTGAAACGGCGATTTATGAGAAATGACGCTAAAATTGCTGTTTTAAACTTGCAAAAACATAGAAAAACGCTGTTTTGAACTATTCAAACTGACAAATTCATGTTTCTTTCGTGTGAAACGGCGATTTATGAGAAATGACGATAAAATTGCTGTTTTAAACTTGCAAAAACATAGAAAAACGCTGTTTTTTACTATTCAAACTAATAAATTCATGTTTCTTTCGTGTGAAACGGCGATTTATGAGAAATGACGATAAAATTGCTGTTTTAAACATGAAAAAACATAGATAAACGCTGTTTTGAACTATTCAAACTGACAAATTCATGTTTCTTTCGTGTGAAACGGCGATTTATGAGAAATGACGCTAAAATTGCTGTTTTAAACTTGCAAAAACATAGAAAAACGCTGTTTTGAACTATTCAAACTGACAAATTCATGTTTCTTTCGTGTGAAACGGCGATTTATGAGAAATGACGATAAAATTGCTGTTTTAAACTTGCAAAAACATAGAAAAACGCTGTTTTTAACTATTTAAACTGATAAATTCATGTTTCTTTCGTGTGAAACGGCGATTTATGAGAAATGACGATAAAATTGTTGTTTTAAACTTGCAAAAACATAGAAAAACGCTGTTTTTAACTATTCAAACTGATAAATTTATGTTTCTTTCGTGTGAAACGGCGATTTATGAGAAATGACGATAAAATTGCTATTTAAACTTGCAAAAACATAGAAAAACGCTGTTTTTAACTATTCAAATTGATAAATTCAGGTTTCTTTCGTTCAAAACGGTGGATTTTTGTGAAATCACGATAAAACTGCTGTTTTAAACTTGCAAAAACATATAAAAACGCTGTTTTGAACTATTCAAACTGATAAATTCATGTTTCTTTCGTGTGAAACGGCGATTTATGAGAAATGACGATAAAATTGCTGTTTTACACTTGCAAAAACATAGAAAAACACTGTTTTTAACTATTCAAACTGATAAATTCATGTTTCTTTCGTGTGAAACGGCGATTTATGAGAAATGACGATAAAATTGCTGTTTTAAACTTGCAAAAACATAGAAAAACGCTGTTTTTAACTATTCAAACTGATAAATTCAGGTTTCTTTCGTTCGAAACGGTGGATTTTTGTGAAATCACGATAAAACTGTTGTTTTAAACTTGCAAAAACATAGAAAAACTCTGTTTTGAACTATTCAAACTAATAAATTCATGTTTCTTTCGTGTGAAACGGCGATTTATGAGAAATGACGATAAAATTGCTGTTTTAAACATGAAAAAACATAGAAAAACGCTGTTTTTAACTATTCAAACTGACAAATTCATGTTTTTTTCGTGTGAAACGGCGATTTATGAGAAATGACGATAAAATTGCTGTTTTAAACATGAAAAAACATAGAAAAACGCTGTTTTGAACTATTCAAACTGACAAATTCATGTTTCTTTCGTGTGAAACGGCGATTTATGAGAAATGACGATAAAATTGCTGTTTTAAACTTGCAAAAACATAGAAAAACGCTGTTTTGAACTATTCAAACTGACAAATTCATGTTTCTTTCGTGTGAAACGGCGATTTATGAGAAATGACGATAAAATTGCTGTTTTAAACTTGCAAAAACATAGAAAAACTCTGTTTTTAACTATTCAAACTGATAAATTCAGGTTTCTTTCGTTCGAAACGGTGGATTTTTGTTAAATCACGATAAAACTGCTGTTTTAAACTTGCAAAAACATAGAAAAACGCTGTTTTGAACTATTCAAACTGACAAATTCATGTTTCTTTCGTGTGAAACGGCGATTTATGAGAAATGACGATAAAATTGCTGTTTTAAACTTGCAAAAACATAGAAAAACGCTGTTTTTAACTATTCAAACTGATAAATTCATGTTTCTTTCGTGTGAAACGGCGATTTATGAGAAATGACGATAAAATTGCTATTTAAACTTGCAAAAACATAGAAAAACGCTGTTTTTAACTATTCAAATTGATAAATTCAGGTTTCTTTCGTTCAAAACGGTGGATTTTTGTGAAATCACGATAAAACTGCTGTTTTAAACTTGCAAAAACATATAAAAACGCTGTTTTGATCTATTCAAACTGATAAATTCATGTTTCTTTCGTGTGAAACGGCGATTTATGAGAAATGACGATAAAATTGCTGTTTTAAACTTGCAAAAACATAGAAAAACGCTGTTTTTAACTATTCAAACTGATAAATTCAGGTTTCTTTCGTTCGAAACGGTGGATTTTTGTGAAATCACGATAAAACTGTTGTTTTAAACTTGCAAAAACATAGAAAAACTCTGTTTTGAACTATTCAAACTGATAAATTCATGTTTCTTTCGTGTGAAACGGCGATTTATGAGAAATGACGATAAAATTGCTGTTTTAAACATGAAAAAACATAGAAAAACGCTGTTTTTAACTATTCAAACTGACAAATTCATGTTTTTTTCGTGTGAAACGGCGATTTATGAGAAATGACGATAAAATTGCTGTTTTAAACATGAAAAAACATAGAAAAACGCTGTTTTGAACTATTCAAACTGACAAATTCATGTTTCTTTCGTGTGAAACGGCGATTTATGAGAAATGACGATAAAATTGCTGTTTTAAACTTGCAAAAACATAGAAAAACGCTGTTTTGAACTATTCAAACTGACAAATTCATGTTTCTTTCGTGTGAAACGGCGATTTATGAGAAATGACGATAAAATTGCTGTTTTAAACTTGCAAAAACATAGAAAAACGCTGTTTTTTATTATTCAAACTAATAAATTCATGTTTCTTTCGTGTGAAACGGCGATTTATGAGAAATGACGATAAAATTGCTGTTTTAAACATGAAAAAACATAGATAAACGCTGTTTTGAACTATTCAAACTGACAAATTCATGTTTCTTTCGTGTGAAACGGCGATTTATGAGAAATGACGCTAAAATTGCTGTTTTAAACTTGCAAAAACATAGAAAAACGCTGTTTTGAACTATTCAAACTGACAAATTCATATTTCTTTCGTGTGAAACGGCGATTTATGAGAAATGACGATAAAATTGCTGTTTTAAACTTGCAAAAACATAGAAAAACGCTGTTTTTAACTATTCAAACTGATAAATTCATGTTTCTTTCGTGTGAAACGGCGATTTATGAGAAATGACGATAAAATTGTTGTTTTAAACTTGCAAAAACATAGAAAAACGCTGTTTTTAACTATTCAAACTGATAAATTTATGTTTCTTTCGTGTGAAACGGCGATTTATGAGAAATGACGATAAAATTGCTATTTAAACTTGCAAAAACATAGAAAAACGCTGTTTTTAACTATTCAAATTGATAAATTCAGGTTTCTTTCGTTCAAAACGGTGGATTTTTGTGGAATCACGATAAAACTGCTGTCTTAAACTTGCAAAAACATATAAAAACGCTGTTTTGAACTATTCAAACTGACAAATTCATGTTTCTTTCGCGTGAAACGGCGATTTATGAGAAATGACGCTAAAATTGCTGTTTTAAACTTGCAAAAACATAGAAAAACGCTGTTTTGAACTATTCAAACTGACAAATTCATGTTTCTTTCGTGTGAAACGGCGATTTATGAGAAATGACGATAAAATTGCTGTTTTAAACTTGCAAAAACATAGAAAAACGCTGTTTTTAACTATTCAAACTGATAAATTCATGTTTCTTTCGTGTGAAACGGCGATTTATGAGAAATGACGATAAAATTGCTATTTAAACTTGCAAAAACATAGAAAAACGCTGTTTTTAACTATTCAAATTGATAAATTCAGGTTTCTTTCGTTCAAAACGGTGGATTTTTGTGAAATCACGATAAAACTGCTGTTTTAAACTTGCAAAAACATATAAAAACGCTGTTTTGAACTATTCAAACTGATAAATTCATGTTTCTTTCGTGTGAAACGGCGATTTATGAGAAATGACGATAAAATTGCTGTTTTAAACTTGCAAAAACATAGAAAAACGCTGTTTTTAACTATTCAAACTGATAAATTCATGTTTCTTTCGTGTGAAACGGCGATTTATGAGAAATGACGATAAAATTGCTGTTTTAAACTTGCAAAAACATAGAAAAACGCTGTTTTTAACTATTCAAACTGATAAATTCAGGTTTCTTTCGTTCGAAACGGTGGATTTTTGTGAAATCACGATAAAACTGTTGTTTTAAACTTGCAAAAACATAGAAAAACTCTGTTTTGAACTATTCAAACTAATAAATTCATGTTTCTTTCGTGTGAAACGGGTATTTATGAGAAATGACGATAAAATTGCTGTTTTAAACATGAAAAAACATAGAAAAACGCTGTTTTTAACTATTCAAACTGACAAATTCATGTTTTTTTCGTGTGAAACGGCGATTTATGAGAAATGACGATAAAATTGCTGTTTTAAACATGAAAAAACATAGAAAAACGCTGTTTTGAACTATTCAAACTGACAAATTCATGTTTCTTTCGTGTGAAACGGCGATTTATGAGAAATGACGATAAAATTGCTGTTTTAAACTTGCAAAAACATAGAAAAAACGCTGTTTTGAACTATTCAAACTGACAAATTCATGTTTCTTTCGTGTGAAACGGCGATTTATGAGAAATGACGATAAAATTGCTGTTTTAAACATGCAAAAACATAGAAAAACGCTGTTTTTAACTATTCAAACTGATAAATTCAGGTTTCTTTCGTTCGAAACGGTGGATTTTTGTGAAATCACGATAAAACTGTTGTTTTAAACTTGCAAAAACATAGAAAAACTCTGTTTTGAACTATTCAAACTGATAAATTCCGGTTTCTTTCGTTCAAAACGGTGGATTTTTGTGAAATCACGATAAAACTGCTGTTTTAAACTTGCAAAAACATATAAAAACGCTGTTTTGATCTATTCAAACTGATAAATTCATGTTTCTTTCGTGTGAAACGGCGATTTATGAGAAATGACGATAAAATTGCTGTTTTAAACTTGTAAAAACATATAAAAACGCTGTTTTTAACTATTCAAACTGATAAATTCATGTTTCTTTCGTGTGAAACGGCGATTTATGAGAAATGACGATAAAATTGCTGTTTTAAACTTGCAAAAACATAGAAAAACGCTGTTTTTAACTATTCAAACTGATAAATTCAGGTTTCTTTCGTTCGAAACGGTGGATTTTTGTGAAATCACGATAAAACTGTTGTTTTAAACTTGCAAAAACATAGAAAAACTCTGTTTTGAACTATTCAAACTGATAAATTCATGTTTCTTTCGTGTGAAACGGCGATTTATGAGAAATGACGATAAAATTGCTGTTTTAAACATGAAAAAACATAGAAAAACGCTGTTTTTAACTATTCAAACTGACAAATTCATGTTTTTTTCGTGTGAAACGGCGATTTATGAGAAATGACGATAAAATTGCTGTTTTAAACATGAAAAAACATAGAAAAACGCTGTTTTGAACTATTCAAACTGACAAATTCATATTTCTTTCGTGTGAAACGGCGATTTATGAGAAATGACGATAAAATTGCTGTTTTAAACTTGCAAAAACATAGAAAAACGCTGTTTTTAACTATTCAAACTGATAAATTCATGTTTCTTTCGTGTGAAACGGCGATTTATGAGAAATGACGATAAAATTGTTGTTTTAAACTTGCAAAAACATAGAAAAACGCTGTTTTTAACTATTCAAACTGATAAATTTATGTTTCTTTCGTGTGAAACGGCGATTTATGAGAAATGACGATAAAATTGCTATTTAAACTTGCAAAAACATAGAAAAACGCTGTTTTTAACTATTCAAATTGATAAATTCAGGTTTCTTTCGTTCAAAACGGTGGATTTTTGTGGAATCACGATAAAACTGCTGTTTTAAACTTGCAAAAACATATAAAAACGCTGTTTTGAACTATTCAAACTGACAAATTCATGTTTCTTTCGCGTGAAACGGCGATTTATGAGAAATGACGCTAAAATTGCTGTTTTAAACTTGCAAAAACATAGAAAAACGCTGTTTTGAACTATTCAAACTGACAAATTCATGTTTCTTTCGTGTGAAACGGCGATTTATGAGAAATGACGATAAAATTGCTGTTTTAAACTTGCAAAAACATAGAAAAACGCTGTTTTTAACTATTCAAACTGATAAATTCATGTTTCTTTCGTGTGAAACGGCGATTTATGAGAAATGACGATAAAATTGCTATTTAAACTTGCAAAAACATAGAAAAACGCTGTTTTTAACTATTCAAATTGATAAATTCAGGTTTCTTTCGTTCAAAACGGTGGATTTTTGTGAAATCACGATAAAACTGCTGTTTTAAACTTGCAAAAACATATAAAAACGCTGTTTTGATCTATTCAAACTGATAAATTCATGTTTCTTTCGTGTGAAACGGCGATTTATGAGAAATGACGATAAAATTGCTGTTTTAAACTTGCAAAAACATATAAAAACGCTGTTTTTAACTATTCAAACTGATAAATTCATGTTTCTTTCGTGTGAAACGGCGATTTATGAGAAATGACGATAAAATTGCTGTTTTAAACTTGCAAAAACATAGAAAAACGCTGTTTTTAACTATTCAAACTGATAAATTCAGGTTTCTTTCGTTCGAAACGGTGGATTTTTGTGAAATCACGAAAAAACTGTTGTTTTAAACTTGCAAAAACATAGAAAAACTCTGTTTTGAACTATTCAAACTGATAAATTCATGTTTCTTTCGTGTGAAACGGCGATTTATGAGAAATGACGATAAAATTGCTGTTTTAAACATGAAAAAACATAGAAAAACGCTGTTTTTAACTATTCAAACTGACAAATTCATGTTTTTTTCGTGTGAAACGGCGATTTATGAGAAATGACGATAAAATTGCTGTTTTAAACATGAAAAAAACATAGAAAAACGCTGTTTTGAACTATTCAAACTGACAAATTCATGTTTCTTTCGTGTGAAACGGCGATTTATGAGAAATGACGATAAAATTGCTGTTTTAAACTTGCAAAAACATAGAAAAACGCTGTTTTGAACTATTCAAACTGACAAATTCATGTTTCTTTCGTGTGAAACGGCGATTTATGAGAAATGACGATAAAATTGCTGTTTTAAACTTGCAAAAACATAGAAAAACGCTGTTTTTTACTATTCAAACTAATAAATTCATGTTTCTTTCGTGTGAAACGGCGATTTATGAGAAATGACGATAAAATTGCTGTTTTAAACATGAAAAAACATAGATAAACGCTGTTTTGAACTATTCAAACTGACAAATTCATGTTTCTTTCGTGTGAAACGGCGATTTATGAGAAATGACGCTAAAATTGCTGTTTTAAACTTGCAAAAACATAGAAAAACGCTGTTTTGAACTATTCAAACTGACAAATTCATGTTTCTTTCGTGTGAAACGGCGATTTATGAGAAATGACGATAAAATTGCTGTTTTAAACTTGCAAAAACATAGAAAAACGCTGTTTTTAACTATTCAAACTGATAAATTCATGTTTCTTTCGTGTGAAACGGCGATTTATGAGAAATGACGATAAAATTGTTGTTTTAAACTTGCAAAAACATAGAAAAACGCTGTTTTTAACTATTCAAACTGATAAATTTATGTTTCTTTCGTGTGAAACGGCGATTTATGAGAAATGACGATAAAATTGCTATTTAAACTTGCAAAAACATAGAAAAACGCTGTTTTTAACTATTCAAATTGATAAATTCAGGTTTCTTTCGTTCAAAACGGTGGATTTTTGTGAAATCACGATAAAACTGCTGTTTTAAACTTGCAAAAACATATAAAAACGCTGTTTTGAACTATTCAAACTGATAAATTCATGTTTCTTTCGTGTGAAACGGCGATTTATGAGAAATGACCATAAAATTGCTGTTTTACACTTGCAAAAACATAGAAAAACACTGTTTTTAACTATTCAAACTGATAAATTCATGTTTCTTTCGTGTGAAACGGCGATTTATGAGAAATGACGATAAAATTGCTGTTTTAAACTTGCAAAAACATAGAAAAACGCTGTTTTTAACTATTCAAACTGATAAATTCAGGTTTCTTTCGTTCGAAACGGTGGATTTTTGTGAAATCACGATAAAACTGTTGTTTTAAACTTGCAAAAACATAAAAAAACTCTGTTTTGAACTATTCAAACTGATAAATTCATGTTTCTTTCGTGTGAAACGGCGATTTATGAGAAATGACGATAAAATTGCTGTTTTAAACATGAAAAAACATAGAAAAACGCTGTTTTTAACTATTCAAACTGACAAATTCATGTTTTTTTCGTGTGAAACGGCGATTTATGAGAAATGACGATAAAATTGCTGTTTTAAACATGAAAAAACATAGAAAAACGCTGTTTTGAACTACTCAAACTGACAAATTCATGTTTCTTTCGTGTGAAACGGCGATTTATGAGAAATGACGATAAAATTGCTGTTTTAAACTTGCAAAAACATAGAAAAACGCTGTTTTGAACTATTCAAACTGACAAATTCATGTTTCTTTCGTGTGAAACGGCGATTTATGAGAAATGACGATAAAATTGCTGTTTTAAACTTGCAAAAACATAGAAAAACTCTGTTTTTAACTATTCAAACTGATAAATTCAGGTTTCTTTCGTTCGAAACGGTGGATTTTTGTGAAATCACGATAAAACTGTTGTTTTAAACTTGCAAAAACATAGAAAAACTCTGTTTTGAACTATTCAAACTGATAAATTCAGGTTTCTTTCGTTCAAAACGGTGGATTTTTGTGAAATCACGATAAAACTGCTGTTTTAAACTTGCAAAAACATAGAAAAACGCTGTTTTGAACTATTCAAACTGACAAATTCATGTTTCTTTCGTGTGAAACGGCGATTTATGAGAAATGACGATAAAATTGCTGTTTTAAACTTGCAAAAACATAGAAAAACGCTGTTTTTAACTATTCAAACTGATAAATTCATGTTTCTTTCGTGTGAAACGGCGATTTATGAGAAATGACGATAAAATTGCTATTTAAACTTGCAAAAACATAGAAAAACGCTGTTTTTAACTATTCAAATTGATAAATTCAGGTTTCTTTCGTTCAAAACGGTGGATTTTTGTGAAATCACGATAAAACTGCTGTTTTAAACTTGCAAAAACATATAAAAACGCTGTTTTGATCTATTCAAACTGATAAATTCATGTTTCTTTCGTGTGAAACGGCGATTTATGAGAAATGACGATAAAATTGCTGTTTTAAACTTGCAAAAACATAGAAAAACGCTGTTTTTAACTATTCAAACTGATAAATTCATGTTTCTTTCGTGTGAAACGGCGATTTATGAGAAATGACGATAAAATTGCTGTTTTAAACTTGCAAAAACATAGAAAAACGCTGTTTTTAACTATTCAACTGATAAATTCATGTTTCTTTCGTGTGAAACAGCGATTTATGAGAAATGGCGATAAAATTGCTGTTTTAAACTTGCAAAAACATAGAAAAACGCTGTTTTTAACTTTTCAAACTGATAAATTCAGGTTTCTTTCGTTCGAAACGGTGGATTTTTGTGAAATCACGATAAAACTGTTGTTTTAAACTTGCAAAAACATAGAAAAACTCTGTTTTGAACTATTCAAACTGATAAATTCATGTTTCTTTCGTGTGAAACGGCGATTTATGAGAAATGACGATAAAATTGCTGTTTTAAACTTGCAAAAACATAGAAAAACGCTGTTTTGAACTATTCAAACTGACAAATTCATGTTTCTTTCGTGTGAAACGGCGATTTATGAGAAATGACGCTAAAATTGCTGTTTTAAACTTGCAAAAACATAGAAAAAACGCTGTTTTGAACTATTCAAACTGACAAATTCATGTTTCTTTCGTGTGAAACGGCGATTTATGAGAAATGACGATAAAATTGCTGTTTTAAACTTGCAAAAACATAGAAAAACGCTGTTTTTTACTATTCAAACTAATAAATTCATGTTTCTTTCGTGTGAAACGGCGATTTATGAGAAATGACGATAAAATTGCTGTTTTAAACATGAAAAAACATAGATAAACGCTGTTTTGAACTATTCAAACTGACAAATTCATGTTTCTTTCGTGTGAAACGGCGATTTATGAGAAATGACGCTAAAATTGCTGTTTTAAACTTGCAAAAACATAGAAAAACGCTGTTTTGAACTATTCAAACTGACAAATTCATGTTTCTTTCGTGTGAAACGGCGATTTATGAGAAATGACGATAAAATTGCTGTTTTAAACTTGCAAAAACATAGAAAAACGCTGTTTTTAACTATTTAAACTGATAAATTCATGTTTCTTTCGTGTGAAACGGCGATTTATGAGAAATGACGATAAAATTGTTGTTTTAAACTTGCAAAAAACATAGAAAAACGCTGTTTTTAACTATTCAAACTGATAAATTTATGTTTCTTTCGTGTGAAACGGCGATTTATGAGAAATGACGATAAAATTGCTATTTAAACTTGCAAAAACATAGAAAAACGCTGTTTTTAACTATTCAAATTGATAAATTCAGGTTTCTTTCGTTCAAAACGGTGGATTTTTGTGAAATCACGATAAAACTGCTGTTTTAAACTTGCAAAAACATATAAAAACGCTGTTTTGAACTATTCAAACTGATAAATTCATGTTTCTTTCGTGTGAAACGGCGATTTATGAGAAATGACGATAAAATTGCTGTTTTACACTTGCAAAAACATAGAAAAACACTGTTTTTAACTATTCAAACTGATAAATTCATGTTTCTTTCGTGTGAAACGGCGATTTATGAGAAATGACGATAAAATTGCTGTTTTAAACTTGCAAAAACATAGAAAAACGCTGTTTTTAACTATTCAAACTGATAAATTCAGGTTTCTTTCGTTCGAAACGGTGGATTTTTGTGAAATCACGATAAAACTGTTGTTTTAAACTTGCAAAAACATAGAAAAACTCTGTTTTGAACTATTCAAACTAATAAATTCATGTTTCTTTCGTGTGAAACGGCGATTTATGAGAAATGACGATAAAATTGCTGTTTTAAACATGAAAAAACATAGAAAAACGCTGTTTTTAACTATTCAAACTGACAAATTCATGTTTTTTTCGTGTGAAACGGCGATTTATGAGAAATGACGATAAAATTGCTGTTTTAAACATGAAAAAACATAGAAAAACGCTGTTTTGAACTATTCAAACTGACAAATTCATGTTTCTTTCGTGTGAAACGGCGATTTATGAGAAATGACGATAAAATTGCTGTTTTAAACTTGCAAAAACATAGAAAAAACGCTGTTTTGAACTATTCAAACTGACAAATTCATGTTTCTTTCGTGTGAAACGGCGATTTATGAGAAATGACGATAAAATTGCTGTTTTAAACTTGCAAAAACATAGAAAAAACTCTGTTTTTAACTATTCAAACTGATAAATTCAGGTTTCTTTCGTTCGAAACGGTGGATTTTTGTGAAATCACGATAAAACTGCTGTTTTAAACTTGCAAAAACATAGAAAAACGCTGTTTTGAACTATTCAAAACTGACAAATTCATGTTTCTTTCGTGTGAAACGGCGATTTATGAGAAATGACGATAAAATTGCTGTTTTAAACTTGCAAAAACATAGAAAAACGCTGTTTTTAACTATTCAAACTGATAAATTCATGTTTCTTTCGTGTGAAACGGCGATTTATGAGAAATGACGATAAAATTGCTATTTAAACTTGCAAAAACATAGAAAAACGCTTTTAACTATTCAAATTGATAAATTCAGGTTTCTTTCGTTCAAAACGGTGGATTTTTGTGAAATCACGATAAAACTGCTGTTTTAAACTTGCAAAAACATATAAAAACGCTGTTTTGATCTATTCAAACTGATAAATTCATGTTTCTTTCGTGTGAAACGGCGATTTATGAGAAATGACGATAAAATTGCTGTTTTAAACTTGCAAAAACATAGAAAAACGCTGTTTTTAACTATTCAAACTGATAAATTCATGTTTCTTTCGTGTGAAACGGCGATTTATGAGAAATGACGATAAAATTGCTGTTTTAAACTTGCAAAAACATAGAAAAAACGCTGTTTTTAACTATTCAAACTGATAAATTCATGTTTCTTTAGTGTGAAACAGCGATTTATTAGAAATGACGATAAAATTGCTGTTTTAAACTTGCAAAAACATAGAAAAACGCTGTTTTTAACTTTTCAAACTGATAAATTCAGGTTTCTTTCGTTCGAAACGGTGGATTTTTGTGAAATCACGATAAAACTGTTGTTTTAAACTTGCAAAAACATAGAAAAACTCTGTTTTGAACTATTCAAACTGATAAATTTATGTTTCTTTCGTGTGAAACGGCGATTTATGAGAAATGACGATAAAATTGCTGTTTTAAACTTGCAAAAACATAGAAAAACGCTGTTTTGAACTATTCAAACTGACAAATCATGTTTCTTTCGTGTGAAACGGCGATTTATGAGAAATGACGCTAAAATTGCTGTTTTAAACTTGCAAAAACATAGAAAAACGCTGTTTTGAACTATTCAAACTGACAAATTCATGTTTCTTTCGTTCGAAACGGTGGATTTTTGTGAAATCACGATAAAACTGTTGTTTTAAACTTGCAAAAACATAGAAAAACTCTGTTTTGAACTATTCAAACTGATAAATTCATGTTTCTTTCGTGTGAAACGGCGATTTATGAGAAATGACGATAAAATTGCTGTTTTAAACTTGCAAAAACATAGAAAAACGCTGTTTTGAACTATTCAAACTGACAAATTCATGTTTCTTTCGTGTGAAACGGCGATTTATGAGAAATGACGATAAAATTGCTGTTTTAAACTTGCAAAAACATAGAAAAACGCTGTTTTGAACTATTCAAACCTGACAAATTCATGTTTCTTTCGTGTGAAACGGCGATTTATGAGAAATGACGATAAAATTGCTGTTTTAAACTTGCAAAAAACATAGAAAAACGCTGTTTTTAACTATTCAAA
>CAWWDY010002420.1:0-32201 GCA_963942605.1 Poecilus cupreus
CATGCTTAAAACCAGCATTTTTATCTTGCTTTCTCCAACATTAGCTATTATACACGACAGAAACATGAATATGACAGTTTAAATACTTGAAAACAGCATTTTGTATGTTTTTGCAAGCGGAAAACAGCTATTTTATCTTAATTTTGCAAACATAAGCCATTACACACGACATATACATGAATATTACAGTTAAAATACTTGAAAACCGTGTTTTGTATGCTTTTCATGCTTAAAACAGCATTTTTATCTTGCTTTCACCAACATTAGCCATTACGCACGGCATATACATGAATATGACAATTTAAATACTTGAAAACAGCATTTTGTATGTTTTTGCAAGCTGAAAATATCTATTTTATGTTGATATTGCAAACATAAGCCATTACACACGACATATACATAAATATGACAGTTCAAATACTTGAAAACGGTGTTTTGTATGCTTTTGCATGCTTAAAACAGCTTTTTTTATTTTGCTTTCACCACATTAGTATTATACACGACAGAAACATGAATATGACAATTTAAATACTTGAAAACAGCATTTTGTATGTTTTTGCAAGCTGATAACAGCTATTTTATCTTGATATTTGCAAACATAAGCCATTACACACGACATATACATGAATATGACAGTTTTAAATACTTGAAAACCGTGTTTTTGTATGCTTTTTCATGCTTAAAACAGCATTTTTATCTTGCTTTCACCAACATTAGCTATTATACATGACAGAAACATTAATATGACAGTATATATACTTGAAAACAGCATTTTGTATGTTTTTGCAAGCTGAAAACAGCTATTTTATCTTGATTTTGCAAACATAAGCCATTACAAACGACATATACATTAATATGACAGTTAAAATACTTGAAAACGGTGTTTTGTATGCTTTTGCATGCTTAAAACAGCTTTTTTATCTTGTTTTCACCAACATTAGCTATTATACACGACAGAAACATGAATGTGACAGTTTAAATACTTGAAAACAGCATTTTATATGTTTTTGCAAGCTGAAAACAGCTATTTTATCTTAATTTTGCAAACATAAGCCATTACACGACATATACATGAATATGACAGTTCAAATACTTGAAAACGGTGTTTTGTATGCTTTTGCATGCTTAAAACAGCATTTTTATCTTGCTTTCACCAACATTAGCCATACACACGGCATATACATGAATATGACAATTTAAATACTTGAAAACAGCATTTTGTATGTTTTTGCAAGCTGAAAATATCTATTTTATCTTGATATTGCAAACATAAGCCATAACACCACGACATATACATGAATATGAGAGTTCAAATACTTGAAAAACGGTGTTTTGTATGCTTTGCATGCTTAAAATAGCATTTTTATCTTGCTTTTACCAACATTAGCTATTATACACGACAGAAACATGAATATGACAATTTAAATACTTGAAAACAGCATTTTGTATGTTTTTGCAAGCTGATAACAGCTATTTTATCTTGATTTTTGCAAACATAAGCCATTACACACGACATATACATAAATATGAAATTTTAAATACTTGAAACGGTGTTTTTGTATGCTTTTGCATGCTTGAAACAGCATTTTTATCTTGCTCTCACCAACATTAGCTATTATACACGACAGAAACATGAATATGACAGTATAAATACTTGAAAACAGCATTTTGTTTGTTTTTGCAAGCGGAAAACAGCTATTTTATCTTAATTTTGCAAACATAAGCAATTACACATGACATATACATGAATATGACAGTTTAAATACTTCAAAACGGTGTTTTGTATGATTTTGCATGCTTAAACAGCATTTTTATCTTGCTTTCACCAACAATAGCTATTATACACGACAGAAACTTGAATATGACAGTTTAAATACTTAAAAACAGCATTTTGTATGTTTTTGCAAGCTGAAAACAGCTATTTTAACTTGATTTTGCAAACATAAGCCATTACACACGACATATACATGAATATGACAGTTTAAATACTTGAAAACCGTGTTTTGTATGCTTTTTCATGCTTAAAACAGAATTTTTATCTTGCTTTCACCACATTAGCTATTATACATGACAGAAACATGAATATGACAGTATATATACTTGAAAACAGCATTTTGTATGTTTTTGCAAGCTGAAAACAACTATTTTATCTTGATTTTGCAAACATAAGCCACTACAAACGACATATACATGAATATGACAGTTTAAATACTTGAAAACGGTGTTTTGTATGCTTTTGCATGCTTAAACAGCATTTTTATCTTGCTTTCACCAACATTAGCCATTACACACGGCATATACATGAATATGACAATTCAAATACTTGAAAACAGCATTTTGTATGTTTTTGCAAGCTGAAATATCTATTTTATCTTGATATTGCAAACATAAGCCATTACACACGACATATACATAAATGTGACAGTTCAAACACTTGAAAACGTGTTTTGTATGCTTTTTCATGCTTAAAACAGCATTTTTATCTTGCTTTCACCAACATTAGCTATTATACACGACAGAAACATGAATATGACAGTATAAATACTTGAAAACAGCATTTTGTATGTTTTTGCAAGCTGAAAACAGCTATTTTATCTTGATTTTTGCAAACATAAGCCTATACACACGACATGTTCATGAATATGACAGTTTAAATACTTGAAAACGGTGTTTTGTATGCTTTTGCATGCTAAAACAGCATTTTTATCTTGATGACAGTTTAAATACTTGAAAACAGCATTTTGTATGTTTTTGCAAGTTGAAAACAGCTATTTTATCTTGATTTTGCAAACATAAGCCATTACACACGACATATACATGAATATGACAGTTTAAATACTTGAAAACGGTGTTTTGTATGCTTTTGCATGCTTAGAACAGCATTTTTATCTTGCTTTCACCAACATTAGCTATTATACACGACAGAAACATGAATATGACAGTATAAATACTTGAAAACAGCATTTTGTATGTTTTTGCAAGCTGAAAACAGCTATTTTATCTTGATTTTGCAAACATAAGCCATTACACACGACATATACATGAATATGACAGTTCAAATACTTGAAAACGGTGTTTTGTATGCTTTTGCATGCTTAAAACAGCATTTTTATCTTGCTTTCACCAACATTAGCTATTATACACTACAGAAACATGAATATGACAGTATAAATACTTGAAAACAGCATTTTGTATGTTTTTGCAAGTTGAAAACAGCTATTTTATCTTGATTTTGCAAACATAAGCCATTACACACGACATATACATGAATATGACAGTTTAAATACTTGAAAACGGTGTTTTGTATGCTTTTGCATGCTTAGAACAGCATTTTTATCTTGCTTTCACCAACATTAGCTATTATACACGACAGAAACATGAATATGACAGTATAAATACTTGAAAACAGCATTTTGTATGTTTTTGCAAGCTGAAAACAGCTATTTTATCTTGATTTTGCAAACATAAGCCATTACACACGACATATACATGAATATGACAGTTCAAATACTTGAAAACGGTGTTTTGTATGCTTTTGCATGCTTAAAACAGCATTTTTATCTTGCTTTCACCAACATTAGCTATTATACACTACAGAAACATGAATATGACAGTCTAAATACTTGAAAACAGCATTTTGTATGTTTTTGCAAGCTGATAACAGCTATTTTATCTTGATTTAGCAAACATAAGCCATTACACACGACATATACATGAATATGACAGTTTAAATACTTGAAAACGGTGTTTTGTATGCTTTTGCATGCTTAAAACAGCTATTTTATCTTGATTTTGCAAACATAAGCCATTACACACGACATATACATGAATATGACATTTTAAATACTTGAAAACGGTGTTTTGTATGCTTTTGCATGCTTAAAACAGCATTTTTATCTTGCTTTCACCAACATTACACGACAGAAACATGAATATGACAGTTAAAATACTTGAAAACAGCATTTTTTTTGTTTTTGCAAGCTGAAAACAGCTATTTTATCTTGATTTTGCAAACATAAGCCATTACACACGACATATACATGAATATGACAGTTTAAATACTTGAAAACGGTGTTTTGTATGCTTTTGCATGCTTAAAACAGCATTTTTATCTTGCTTTCAGCAACATTGCCATAACACACGACATATACATGAATATGACAATTTAAATACTTGAAAAAAGCATTTTGTATGTTTTTGCAAACTGATAACAGCTATTTTATCTTGATTTTGCAAACGTAAGCCATTACACACGACATATACATGAATATGACAGAGTTAATAATTGAAAACGGTGTTTTGTTTGCTTTTGCATGCTTAAAACAGCATTTTTATCTTGCTTTCACCAACATTAGCTATCTTGATTTTGCAAACATAAGCCATTACACACAACATATACATGAAAACGGTGTTTCGTATGCTTTTGCATGCTTAAAACAGCATTTTTATCTTGCTTTCACCAACATTAGCCATTACACACGACAGAAACATGAATATGGCAGTTAAAATACTTGAAAACAGCATTTTGTTTGTTTCTGCAAGCTGAAAACAGCTATTTTATCTTGATTTTGCAAACATAAGCTTTTACACACGACATATACATGAATATGACAGTTTAAATACTTGAAAACGGTATTTTGTATGCTTTTGCATGCCTAAAACAGCATTTTTATCTTGCTTTCACCAACATTAGCTATTATACACGACAGAAACATGAATATGACAATTTAAATACTTGAAAACAGCATTTTGTATGTTTTTGCAAGCTGAAAACAGCTATTTTATCTTGATTTTGCAAACATAAGCCATTACACACGACATATACATGAATATGACAGTTAAAATACTTTAAAACGGTGTTTTTTATGCATTTGCATGCTTAAAACTGCATTTTTATCTTGCTTTCACCAACATTAGCTATTATACACGACAGAAACATGAATATGACAGTTTAAATACTTAAAAACGTTGTTTTGTATGCTTTTGCATGCTTAAAACAGCATTTTTATCTTGCTTTTAGCAACATTAGCTATTATACACGACAGAAACATAAATATGACAGTTTAAATACTTGAAAACAGCATTTTGTATGTTTTTGCAAGCTGATAACAGCTATTTTATCTTGATTTTGCAAACGTAAGCCATTACACACGACATATACATGAATATGGCAATTTAAATACATGAAAACGGTGTTTTGTATGCTTTTGCATGCTTAAAACAGCATTTTTATCTTGCTTTCTCCAACATTAGCTATTATACACGACAGAAACATGAATATGACAGTTTAAATACTTGAAAACAGCATTTTGTATGTTTTTGCAAGCTGAAAGCAGCTATTTTATCTTGATTTTGCAAACATAAGCTATTACACACGACATATACATAAATATGACAGTTTAAATACTTGAAAACGGTGTTTTGTATGATTTTGCATGCTTAAAACAGCATTTTTATCTTGCTTTCACCAACATTAGCTATTAAACACTACAGAAACATGAATATGACAGTCTAAATACTTGAAAACAGCATTTTGTATGTTTTTGCAAGCTGATAACAGCTATTTTATCTTGATTCAGCAAACATAAGCCATTGCACACGACATATACATGAATATGACAGTTTAAATACTTGAAAACGGTGTTTTGTATGCTTTTGCATGCTTAAAACAGTATTTTTATCTTGCTTTCACCAACATTAGCCATTACACACGACATATACATGAATATGACAATTTAAATACTTGAAAACAGCATTTTGTATATTTTTGCATGCTGAAAACAGCTATTTTATCTTGATTTTGCAAACATAAGCCATTGCACACAACATATACATGAATATGACAGTTTAAATACTTGAAAACGGTGTTTTGTTTGCTTTTACATGCTTAAAACAGCATTTTTATCTTGCTTTCACCAACATTAGCTATTATACACGACAGAAACATGAATATGACAGTTTGAATACTTGAAAACAGCATTTTGTATGTTTTTGCAAGCTGATAACAGCTATTTTATCTTGATTTTGCAAACGTAAGCCATTACACACGCCATATACATGAATATAACAGAGATAATACTTGAAAACGGTGTTTTGTTTGCTTTTGCATGCTTAAAACAGCATTTTTATCTTGCTTTCACCAACATAAGCTATCTTGATTTTGCAAACATAAGCCATTACGCACAACATATACATGAATATGACAGTTTAAATACTTGAAAACGGTGTTTCGTATGCTTTTGCATGCTTAAAACAGCACTTTTATCTTGATTTCACCAACATTAGCCATTAAACATGACATATACATGAATATGACAATTTAAATACTTGAAAACAGCATTTTGTATGTTTTAGCAAGCTGAAAACAGCTATTTTATCTTGATTTTGCAAAAATAAGACATTACACACGACATATACATGAATATGATAGTTTAAATACTTAAAAACGGTGATTTGTATACTTTTGCATGCTTAAAACAGCAATTTTATCTTGATTTCACCAACATTAGCCATTACACACGGCATATACATAAATATGACAATTTAAATACTTGAAAACAGCATTTTTCATGTTTTCGCAAGCTGAAAACCGCTATTTTATCTTGATTTTTCAAACATAAGCCATTACACACGACATATGCATGAATATGACAGTTTAAATACTTAAAAACGTTGTTTTGTATGCTTTTGCATGCTTAAAACAGCATTTTTAATCTTGCTTTTACCAACATTAGCTATTATACACGACAGAAACATAAATATGACAGTTTAAATACTTGAAAACAGCATTTTTTATGTTTTCGCAAGCTGAAAACCGCTATTTTATCTTGATTTTTCAAACATAAGCCATTACACACGACATATACATGAATATGACAGTTTAAAAACTTGAAAACGGTGTTTAGTATGCTTTTGCATGCTTAAAACAGCATTTTTATCTTGCTTTCACCAACATTAGCTATTATACACGACAGAAACATGAATATGACAATTTAAATACTTGAAAACAGCATTTTGTATGTTTTTGCAAGCTGATAACAGCTATTTTATTTTGATTTTGCAAACATAAGCCATTACACACGACATATACATGAATATGACAATTTAAATACTTGAAAACGGTGTTTTGTATGCTTTTGCATGCTTAAAACAGCATTTTTATCTTGCTTTCACCAACATTAGCTATTATACGCGACAGAAACATGAATATGACAATTTAAATACTTTAAAACAGCATTTTGTATGTTTTTGCAAGCTTAAAACATCTATTTTATCTTGATTTCGCAAACATAAGCCATTACACACGACATATACATGAATATGACAGTTTAAATACTTGAAAACGGTTTTTTTTATGCTTTTGCATGCTTAAAACAGCATTTTTATCTTGCTTTCACCAACATTAGCTATTATACACGAGAGAAACATGAATATGACAGTATAAATACTTGAAAACAGCATTTTGTATGTTTTTGCAAGCTGAAAACAGCTATTTTATCTTGATTTTGCAAACATAAGCCATTACACACGACATATACATGAATATGACAGTTTAAATACTTAAAAACGGTGTTTTGTATGCTTTTACATGCTTAATACAGCACTTTTATCTTGATTTCACCAACATTAGCCATTAAACACGACATATACATAAATATGACAATTTAAATACTTAAAAACAGCATTTTGTATGTTTTTGCAAGCTGAAAACAGCTATTTTATCTTGATTTTTCAAACATAAGCCATTACACACGACATATACATGAATATGACAGTTTAAGTACTTAAAAACGGTGTTTTGTATGCTTTTGCATGCTTAAACCAGCTTGCTTTCACCAACATTAGCTATTATACACCACAGAAACTTTAATATGACAGTCTAAATACTTGAAAACAGCATTTTGCATGTTTTTGCAAGCTGATAACAGCTATTTATCTAGATTTAGCAAACATAAGCCATTATACACAAGCTGAAAACAGCTATTTTATCTTGAATTTTCAAACATAAGCCATTACACACGACATGTACATGAATATGACAGTTTAAATACTTGAAAACGGTGTTTTGTATGATTTTGCATGCTTAAAACAGCATTTTTATCTTGCTTTCACCAACATTGCCATTACACACGACATATACATGAATATGACAATTTAAATACTTGAAAACAGCATTTTGTATGTTTTTGTAAACTGATAACAGCTATTTTATCTTGATTTTGCAAACGTAAGCCATTACACACGACATATACATGAATATGACAGAGTTAATACATGAAAACGGTGTTTTGTTTGCTTTTGCATGCTTAAAACAGCATTTTTAACTTGCTTTCACCAACATTAGCTATCTTGATTTTGCAAACATAAGCCATTACACACAACATATACATGAAAACGGTGTTTCGTATGCTTTTGCATGCTTAAAACAGCATTTTTATCTTGCTTTCACCAACATTAGCCATTACACACGACAGAAACATGAATATGACAGTTAAAATACTTGAAAACAGCATTTTATTTGTTTTTGCAAGCTCAAACAGCTATATTATCTTGATTTTGCAAACATAAGCCTTTACACACGACATATACATGAATATGACAGTTTAAATACTTGAAAACGGTATTTTGTATGCTTTTGCATGCCTAAAACAGCATTTTTATCTTGCTTTCACCAACATTAGCCATTACACACGACAGAAACATGAATATGACAGTTAAAATACTTGAAAACAGCATTTTGTTTGTTTTTGCAAGCTGAAAACAGCTATTTTATCTTGATTTTGTAAACATAAGCCATTACACACGACATATAAATGAATATGACAGAGTTAATACTTGAAAACGGTGTTTTGTTTGCTTTTGCATGCTTAAAACAGCATTTTTATCTTGCTTTCACCAACATTAGCTATTATACACGACAGAAACATGAATATGACAATTTAAATACTTTAAACAGCATTCTGTATGTTTTTGCAAGCTTAAAACAGCTATTTTATCTTGATTTTGCAAACATAAGCCATTACACACGACATATACATGAATATGACAGAGTTAATACTTGAAAACGGTGTTTTGTTTGCTTTTGCATGCTTAAAACAGCATTTTTATCTTGCTTTCACCAACATTAGCTATTATACACGACAGAAACAGGAATATGACAATTTAAATACTTGAAAACAGCATTTTGTATGTTTTTGCAAGCTGAAAACAGCTATTTTATCTTGATTTTGCAAACATAAGCCATTACACACGACATATACATGAATATGACAGTTAAAATACTTTAAAACGGTGTTTTTTATGCTTTTGCATGCTTAAAACTGCATTTTTATCTTGCTTTCACCAACATTAGCTATTATACACGACAGAAACATGAATATGACAGTTTAAATACTTAAAAACGTTGTTTTGTATGCTTTTGCATGCTTAAAACAGCATTTTTATCTTGCTTTTACCAACATTAGCTATTATACTCGACAGAAACATAAATATGACAGTTTAAATACTTGTAAACAGCATTTTGTATGTTTTTGCAAGCTGATAACAGCTATTTTATCTTGGTTTTGCAAACGTAAGCCATTACACACGACATATACATGAATATGACAGAGTAAATACTTGATAACGGTATTTTGTTTGCTTTTGCATGCTTAAACCAGCATTTTTATCTTGCTTTCACCAACATTAGCTATTATACACTACAGATACATGAATATGACAGTCTAAATACTTGAAAACAGCATTTTGCATGTTTTTACAAGCTGATAACAGCTATTTTATCTTTATTTAGCAAACATAAGCCATTACACACGACATATACATGAATATGACAATTTAAATACATGAAAACGGTGTTTTGTATGCTTTTGCATGCTTAAAACAGCATTTTTACCTTGCTTTCTCCAACATTAGCTATTATACACGACAGAAACATGAATATGACAGTTTAAATACTTGAAAACAGCATTTTGTATGTTTTTGCAAGCTGAAAGCAGCTATTTTATCTTGATTTTGCAAACATAAGCCATTACACACGACATATACATGAATATGACAGTTTAAATACTTGAAAACGGTGTTTTGTATGCTTTTGGATGCTT
The DNA here is from genome assembly GCA_963942605.1 of Poecilus cupreus. Classification (NCBI taxonomy): domain Eukaryota; kingdom Metazoa; phylum Arthropoda; class Insecta; order Coleoptera; family Carabidae; genus Poecilus; species Poecilus cupreus. Next base: position 10,101 of record CAWWDY010002420.1, read on the forward strand.
AAACCAGCATTTTTATCTTGCTTTCACCAACATTAGCTATTATACGCGACAGAAACATGAATATGACAATTTAAATACTTTAAAACAGCATTTTGTATGTTTTTGCAAGCTTAAAACATCTATTTTATCTTGATTTCGCAAACATAAGCCATTACACACGACATATACATGAATATGACAGTTTAAATACTTGAAAACGGTGTTTTTTATGCTTTTGCATGCTTAAAACAGCATTTTTATCTTGCTTTCACCAACATTAGCTATTATACACGAGAGAAACATGAATATGACAGTTTAAATACTTGAAAACAGCATTTTGTATGTTTTTGCAAGCTGAAAACAGCTATTTTATCTTGATTTTGCAAACATAGGCCATTACACACGACATATACATGAATATGACAGTGTAAATACTTGAAAACGGTGTTTTGTTTGGTTTTGCATGCTTAAAACAGCAATTTTATCTTGCTTTCACCAACATTAGCTATTATACACGACAGAAACATTAATATGACAATATAAATACTTGAAAACAGCATTTTGTATGTTTTTGCAAGCTGTAAACAGCTATTTTATCTTGATTTTGCAAACATAAGCCATTACACACGACATATACATGAATATAACAGTTTAAATACTTGAAAACGTTGTTTTGTATGCTTTTGCATGCTTAAAACAGCATTTTTATCTTGCTTTCACCAACATTAGCCATTACACACGACATATACATGAATATGACAATTTAAGTACTTGAAAACAGCATTTTGTATGTTTTTGCAAGCTGAACACAGCTATTTTATCTTGATTTTGCAAACATAAGCCATAACACACGACATATACATGAATATGACAGTTTAAACACTTGAAAACGGTGTTTTGTTTGATATTGCATGCTTAAAACAGCATATTTATCTTGCTTTCACCAACATTAGCTATTATACACGACAAAAACATGAATATGACAATTTAAATACTTGAAAACAGCATTTTGTATGTTTGTGCAAGCTGAAAACAGCTATTTTATCTTGATTTTGCAAACGTAAGCCATTACACACGACATATACATGAATATGACAGAGTAAATACTTGAAAACGGTGATTTGTTTGCTTTTGCATGATTAAAACAGCATTTTTATCTTGCTTTCACCAACATTAGCTATCTTGATTTTGCAAACATAAGCCATTACACACAACATATACATGAATATGACAGTTTAAATACTTTAAAACGGTAATTCGTATGCTTTTGCATGCTTAAAACAGCATTTTTATCTTGCTTTCACCAACATTAGCTATTATACACCACAGAAACATGAATATGACAGTTTAAATACTTGAAAACAGCATTTTGTATGTTTTTGCAAGCTGATTACAGCTATTTCATCTTGATTTTGCAAACGTAAGCCATTACACACGACATATACATGAATATGACAGAGTAAATACTTGAAAACGGTGTTTTGTTTGCTTTTGCATTCTTAAAACAGAATTTATTATCTTGCTTTCACTAACATTAGCTATTATACACGAAAGAAACATGAATATGACAGTTTAAATACTTGAAAACAGCATTTTCTATGTTTTTGCAAGCTGATAACAGCTATTTTATCTTGATTTTGCAAACATAAGCCATTACACACGACATATACATGAATATGACAGTGTAAATACTTGAAAACAGCATTTTGTATGTTTTTGCAAGCTGTAAACAGCTATTTTATCTTGATTTTGCAAACATAAGCCATTACACACGACATATACATGAATATAACAGTTTAAATACTTGAAAACGTTGTTTTGTATGCTTTTGCATGCTTAAAACAGCATTTTTATCTTGCTTTCACCAACATTAGCCATTACACACGACATATACATGAATATGACAATTTAAGTACTTGAAAACAGCATTTTGTACGTTTTTGCAAGCTGAAAACAGCTATTTTATCTTGATTTTGCAAACATAAGCCATAACACACGACATATACATGAATATGACAGTTTAAACACTTGAAAACGGTGTTTTGTTTGATATTGCATGATTAAAAGCATTTTTATCTTGCTTTCACCAACATTAGCTATCTTGATTTTGCAAACATAAGCCATTACACACAACATATACATGAATATGACAGTTTAAATACTTGAAAACGGTGTTTCGTATGCTTTTGCATGCTTAAAACAGCATTTTTATCTTGCTTTCACCAACATTAGCTATTATACACCACAGTAACATGAATATGACAGTTTAAATACTTGAAAACAGCATTTTGTATGTTTTTGCAAGCTGATTACAGCTATTTTATCTTGATTTTGCAAACGTAAGCCATTACACACGACATATACATGAATATGACAGAGTAAATACTTGAAAACGGTGTTTTGTTTGCTTTTGCATGCTTAGAACAGCATTTTTATCTTGCTTTCACCAACATTAGCTATTATACACGAGAGAAACATGAATATGACAGTTTAAATACTTGAAAACAGCATTTTGTATGTTTTTGCAAGCTGAAAACAGCTATTTTATCTTGATTTTGCAAACATAAGCCATTACACACGACATATACATGAATATGACAGTTTAAATACTTAAAAACGGTGTTTTGTATGCTTTTACATGCTTAATACAGCACTTTTATCTTGATTTCACCAACATTAGCCATTAAACACGACATATACATAAATATGACAATTTAAATACTTAAAAACAGCATTTTGTATGTTTTTTGCAAGCTGAAAACAGCTATTTTATCTTGATTTTTCAAACATAAGCCATTACACACGACATATACATGAATATGACAGTTTTAATACTTGAAAACGGTGTTTTGTATGCTTTTGCATGCTTAAACCAGCATTTTTAGCTTGCTTTCACCAACATTAGCTATTATACACTACAGAAACTTTAATATGACAGTCTAAATACTTGAAAACAGCATTTTGCATGTTTTTGCAAGCTGATAACAGCTATTTTATCTTGATTTAGCAAACATAAGCCATTATACACGACATATACATGAATATGACAATTTAAATACTTAAAAACGGTGTTTTGTATGCTTTTGCATGCTTAAAACAGCATTTTTATCTTGCTTTCACCAACATTAGCTATTATACGCGACAGAAACATGAATATGACAATTTAAATACTTGAAAACAGCATTTTGTATGTTTTTGCAAGCTGAAAACATCTATTTTATCTTGATTTCGCAAACATAAGCCATTACACACGCCATATACATTTATATGACAGTTTAAATACTTGAAAACGGTGTTTTGTATGCTTTTGCATGCTTAAAACAGCATTTTTATCTTGCTTTCACCACCATTAGGTATAATAAATGACAGAAACATGAATATGACAGTTTAAATACTTGAAAACAGCATTTTGTATGTTTTTGTAAGCTGATAACGGCTATTTTATCTTGATTTTGCAAACATAAGCCATTACACACGATATATACATGAATATGACAATTTATATACTTGAAAACGGTGTTTCGTATGCTTTTGCATGCTTAAAACAGCATTTTTATCTTGCTTTCACCAACATTAGCTATTATACACCACAGAAACATGAATATGACAGTTTAAATACTTGAAAACAGCATTTTGTACGTTTTTGCAAGCTGAACACAGCTATTTTATCTTGATTTTGCAAACATAAGCCATTACACACAACATATACATGAATATGACAGTTTAAATACTTGAAAACGGTGTTTCGTATGCTTTTGCATGCTTAAAACAGCATTTTTATCTTGCTTTCACCAACATTAGCTATTATACACGACAGAAACATGAATATGACAATTTAAATACTTGAAAACAGCATTTTGTATGTTTTTGCAAGCTTAAAACAGCTATTTTATCTTGATTTTGCAAACATAAGCCATTACACACGACATATACATGAATATGACAGTTAAAATACTTTAAAACGGTGTTTTTTATGCTTTTGCATGCTTAAAACTGCATTTTTATCTTGCTTTCACCAACATTAGCTATTATACACGACAGAAACATGAATATGACAGTTTAAATACTTAAAAACGTTGTTTTGTATGCTTTTGCATGCTTAAAACAGCATTTTTATCTTGCTTTTACCAACATTAGCTATTATACACGACAGAAACATAAATATGACAGTTTAAATACTTGTAAACAGCATTTTGTATGTTTTTGAAAGCTGATAACAGCTATTTTATCTTGATTTTGCAAACGTAAGCCATTACACACGACATATACATGAATGTGACAGAGTAAATACTTGATAACGGTATTTTGTTTGCTTTTGCATGCTTAAACCAGCATTTTTATCTTGCTTTCACCAACATTAGCTATTATACACTACAGATACATGAATATGACAGTCTAAATACTTGAAAACAGCATTTTGCATGTTTTTACAAGCTGATAACAGCTATTTTATCTTTATTTAGCAAACATAAGCCATTACACACGACATATACATGAATATGACAATTTAAATACATGAAAACGGTGTTTTGTATGCTTTTGCATGCTTAAAACAGCATTTTTATCTTGCTTTCTCCAACATTAGCTATTATACACGACAGAAACATGAATATGACAGTTTAAATACTTGAAAACAGCATTTTGTATGTTTTTGCAAGCTTAAAACATCTATTTTATTTTGATTTCGCAAACATAAGCCATTACACACGACATATACATGAATATGACAGTTTAAATACTTGAAAACGGTGTTTTTTATGCTTTTGCATGCTTAAAACAGCATTTTTATCTTGCTTTCACCAACATTAGCTATTATACACGAGAGAAACATGAATATGACAGTTTAAATACTTGAAAACAGCATTTTGTATGTTTTTGCAAGCTGAAAACAGCTATTTTATCTTGATTTTGCAAACATAGGCCATTACACACGACATATACATGAATATGACAGTGTAAATACTTGAAAACGGTGTTTTGTTTGGTTTTGCATGCTTAAAACAACAATTTTATCTTGCTTTCACCAACATTAGCTATTATACACGACAGAAACATTAATATGACAATATAAATACTTGAAAACAGCATTTTGTATGTTTTTGCAAGCTGTAAACAGCTATTTTATCTTGATTTTGCAAACATAAGCCATTACACACGACATATACATGAATATAACAGTTTAAATACTTGAAAACGTTGTTTTGTATGCTTTTGCATGCTTAAAACAGCATTTTTATCTTGCTTTCACCAACATTAGCCATTACACACGACATATACATGAATATGACAATTTAAGTACTTGAAAACAGCATTTTGTATGTTTTTGCAAGCTGAACACAGCTATTTTATCTTGATTTTGCAAACATAAGCCATAACACACGACATATACATGAATATGACAGTTTAAACACTTGAAAACGGTGTTTTGTTTGATATTGCATGCTTAAAACAGCATATTTATCTTGCTTTCACCAACATTAGCTATTATACACGACAAAAACATGAATATGACAATTTAAATACTTGAAAACAGCATTTTGTATGTTTGTGCAAGCTGAAAACAGCTATTTTATCTTGATTTTGCAAACATAAGCCATTACACACAACATATACATGAATATGACAGTTTGAATACTTGAAAACGGTGTTTCGTATGCTTTTGCATGCTTAAAACAGCATTTTTATCTTGCTTTCACCAACATTAGCTATTATACACCACAGAAACATGAATATGACAGTTTAAATACTTGAAAACAGCATTTTGTATGTTTTTGCAAGCTGATTACAGCTATTTTATCTTGATTTTGCAAACGTAAGCCATTACACACGACATATACATGAATATGACAGAGTAAATACTTGAAAACGGTGTTTTGTTTGCTTTTGCATGCTTAAAACAGCATTTTTATCTTGCTTTCACCAACATTAGCTATTATACACGAGAGAAAGATGAATATGATAGTTTAAATACTTGAAAACAGCATTTTGTATGTTTTTGCAAGCTGAAAACAGCTATTTTATCTTGATTTTGCAAACATAAGCCATTACACACGACATATACATGAATATGACAGTTTAAATACTTAAAAACGGTGTTCTGTATGCTTTTACATGCTTAATACAGCACTTTTATTTTGATTTCACCAACATTAGCCATTAAACACGACATATACATAAATATGACAATTTAAATACTTAAAAACAGCATTTTGTATGTTTTTGCAAGCTGAAAACAGCTATTTTATCTTGATTTTTCAAACATAAGCCATTACACACGACATATACATGAATATGACAGTTTTAATACTTAAAAACGGTGTTTTGTATGCTTTTGCATGCTTAAACCAGCATTTTTAGCTTGCTTTCACCAACATTAGCTATTATACACTACAGAAACTTTAATATGACAGTCTAAATACTTGAAAACAGCATTTTGCATGTTTTTGCAAGCTGATAACAGCTATTTTATCTTGATTTAGCAAACATAAGCCATTATACACGACATATACATAAATATGACAATTTAAATACTTAAAAACGGTGTTTTGTATGCTTTTGCATGCTTAAAACAGCATTTTTATCTTGCTTTCACCAACATTAGCTATTATACGCGACAGAAACATGAATATGACAAATTAAATACTTGAAAACAGCATTTTGTATGTTTTTGCAAGCTGAAAACATCTATTTTATCTTGATTTCGCAAACATAAGCCATTACACACGCCATATACATGAATATGACAGTTTAAATACTTGAAAACGGTGTTTTGTATGCTTTTGCATGCTTAAAACAGCATTTTTATCTTGCTTTCACCACCATTAGGTATAATAAATGACAGAAACATGAATATGACAGTTTAAATACTTGAAAACAGCATTTTGTATGTTTTTGCAAGCTGATAACGGCTATTTTATCTTGATTTTGCAAACATAAGCCATTACACACGATATATACATGAATATGACAATTTATATACTTGAAAACGGTGTTTCGTATGCTTTTGCATGCTTAAAACAGCATTTTTATCTTGCTTTCACCAACATTAGCTATTATACACCACAGAAACATGAATATGACAGTTTAAATACTTGAAAACAGCATTTTGTATGTTTTTGCAAGCTGATTACAGCTATTTTATCTTGATTTTGCAAACGTAAGCCATTACACACGACATATACATGAATATGACAGAGTAAATACTTGAAAACGGTGTTTTGTTTGCTTTTGCATGCTTAAAACAGCATTTTTATCTTGCTTTCACCAACATTAGCTATTATACAAGAGAGAAACATGAATATGACAGTTTAAATACTTGAAAACAGCATTTTGTATGTTTTTGCAAGCTGAAAACAGCTATTTTATCTTGATTTTGCAAACATAAGCCATTACACACGACATATACATGAATATGACAGTTTAAATACTTAAAAACGGTGTTTTGTATGCTTTTACATGCTTAATACAGCACTTTTATATTGATTTCACCAACATTAGCCATTAAACACGACATATACATAAATATGACTATTTAAATACTTAAAAACAGCATTTTGCATGTTTTTGCAAGCTGATAACAGCTATTTTATCTTGATTTAGCAAACATAAGCCATTATACACGACATATACATGAATATGACAATTTAAATACTTAAAAACGGTGTTTTGTATGCTTTTGCATGCTTAAAACAGCATTTTTATCTTGCTTTCACCAACATTAGCTATTATACGCGACAGAAACATGAATATGACAAATTAAATACTTGAAAACAGCATTTTGTATGTTTTTGCAAGCTGAAAACATCTATTTTATCTTGATTTCGCAAACATAAGCCATTACACACGCCATATACATGAATATGACAGTTTAAATACTTGAAAACGGTGTTTTGTATGCTTTTGCATGCTTAAAACAGCATTTTTATCTTGCTTTCACCACCATTAGGTATAATAAATGACAGAAACATGAATATGACAGTTTAAATACTTGAAAACAGCATTTTGTATGTTTTTGCAAGCTGATAACGGCTATTTTATCTTGATTTTGCAAACATAAGCCATTACACACGATATATACATGAATATGACAATTTATATACTTGAAAACGGTGTTTTGTATGCTTTTGCATGTATTTCAAGAACGATTCTGCCTCGTGGCCATACATTTCGAGGAGCATTACAGTCTGCAATCAAAACAAGATCACCTACACAAACCTTACGGCCATTGTCTGATGTCCATTTTGTGCGTGTTTGAAGGCTAGGCAAATATTCACGCATCCAACGTGACCAAAAATGATCAGTCAGTCTCTGTGCGATTCGCCACTGTTTTCGTAAATAAAGATCTTGGTCTGAGAATTCTCCTGTTCGCGGTAAGGGATTAGATGCGTCCAATAAAAAATGATTCGGCGTGAGCGCCTCCTCCTCGTTTGAATCTAGTGAGACGTGTGTTAAAGGTCGGCTGTTCACAATATTCTCTGCCTCCGTTATCAAGGTATTAAGAATTTCTTCTTTAGGCGCTCGAGACTTCAACGTTGCAAACAGAGCAGTTTTTACAGATCTAATTAAACGTTCCCATACTCCACCCATGTGTGGTGCTTCAGGTGGGTTGAATTTCCATTCTATTCCAAATAATGTAGCTTGGTCAGTCAATCGTTGATCGTCCAATATGTCTCTAACTGAATTTTTCAATTCCTTGTCGGCTCCTCGAAAATTCGTTCCGTTATCGGAATAGATCTGATTGGGATATCCACGTCTCGCTGCCATGCGACGTATAGCCATTATTGTCGAATCTGTAGAAAGTGAAGCAGCCAGTTCAATATATACTGCTCGTGTGTTGAAGCAAGTAAATATCATTCCCCATCGCTTCTCATGTCGCCGACCAATAGTTATTTGCATCGGTCCAAAAACATCGACTCCACAATATGTAAATGGTCGACAATGATGTTGCAGTCGTGAAGATGGCAATGCAGCCATCATGGGCTGTTCACAGCGGGCTCGTCGTTCTCTGCAGGTCACACATTTTGCTATAATACTTGTAACTAAAACTCTTAGTCGAAAGATGTAGTAGTTTTGACGAATCTCGTTCACCAGTGTTTCGGAACTGTAATGACCCAATTTTTTGTGTTTATCTTCCACTATTAGTCGTGCAATACGGTGTTGTCCATCAATGATTATCGGTCTTTTCAGCTCCAGAGGCAAATCTCTTCCTGCTTCAAGACGACTTCTAACACGTAACAAGTCTGTTTCATCTAATTCGGGATTTAACTGCCGTAATTTACTCACAGGTTTCAAATTTTGTCCATTTTTTATCGAAGCAATTTCATTCGGAAAGCTCTTTGATTGAACTCTTCGTAGAATTAAGATTTTTGCGCGTTTTACATGTTCTGGAGTTAAATTATTACTTATTTTTCTGCATTTCTCGGTAAACAAAATAGCCCTGGCTAAACTTCTAACTAAAGAACGCCAGTTAGAAAATCTAGACTCATCAATAATCTTCTCGGGTTGTTCTACGATCGCCAAAATTATTTGTCGTTGGGGCTTTTCTTCATTATCGGGCTGTGACTTTATTGAAGGCCAGTTATTCTCAGAGAGGCGAAGAAACTCAGGACCAATGATCCACCTTGAATGCGCCAGATCAATATTACTATCAGCTATTGTTGCTTCATCTGCTACATTCATATTTCCAGGTAACCATCGCCATTCTTCTGGTTGGGTTAGTTCATCTATTTCAAACAATCGATTAGAAACGAATGGTTGGTTTTGTCGAGGGTTATTATTGATCCATAACCAAACTGTCTTAGAATCAGTCCAGAAAACCCGCTTCGCTATTTTCACGTCATGTTCCTTTTCAATATTAGCACCAAGACGCGCACCCATCAATGCTGCCTGAAGTTCTAATCTCGGTATTGTGGAAGGCTTTAATGGTGCTACACGACTTTTCGCAGCGACAAAGGCTACTTTATTTTCACTTCGCAAATATGCAACAGCCGCGTAAGCTTGTTCTGAAGCGTCGACGAATACATGAAGTTGAAAATTACTCATATTACTAAAACCGTAGCATCTGGGTATGGAAAAATTTTGACATTTTTTCATATCTTGCAGCCAGCGAAACCAAATCTGTGAAGCTTTCTCATTAAGTTGCTCATCCCATTGGGTTCCACTACGCCATATATCTTGCAGCAAAATTTTTCCTCTAATAAGGAAGGGGCTCAGCATTCCAAGAGGATCAAAAATAGACATGATCACTTTCAGCATCTCGCGTTTAGTCGGTCTTCGCAACCCTTCAACTACATCCTTTTTCACTTTCTTTAGACTGTGATCAAAGCCTAGTCTGTCTGTGGCTGGATTCCAAATTAAGCCCAAAGTTCTCTCGATGGTTTCTGTCGGTTGTGTGGATTGTAGAAGATTGACAGTGCCTGTTGTCAACTGTTGTGGTAAGACGCTAGGTTTGTTAGAAGTCCAACCACAAATATTAAATCCTCCTGCTTCATGAATTTTGATAACGTCTGAAACTTGTTGTTTCATCTCCTCCTCAGTGTCAACGCTATCTAAATAATCATCGACATAATGTCTTTTCTTAATCGCCATCACTGCACGAGGATGAGTAGAGGCATATTCTTCAGCATTGTGACGTAAAACAAAAGTAGCAGTACATGGAGATGATGTTGCACCAAATATCATGGAGGTCATCTTGTAGACACGAGGGGGTTTTTCTCGTTCCATCCCTCGCCACAGAAATAACTGAGCTTTTTGATCTTCATCTATAATTTTCACTTGAAGAAACATCTCTCTTATTTCAGCTGTAACTGCCACAACACGTTCTCTGAATCGGAATAAAACACCACTCAATGAATTTAGAAGATCTGGGCCAGACACTAGTTCAGTGTTGAGAGATACACCCTTAGTCTCTGCTTTCGCATCGAAAACTAATCGAAGTTTCCCTGGTTTATTTGGATTTCTTACTCCGAAGTGCGGTAGAAACCAAATCCTTTTTCCTGTCAAATTGCCAAATACTTCTTCAGCATAATTCTTCTCTAACATATTGGAGATCTGCTTTGAATAATCTGCAGCAAAGGTAGGATCTGAGTCCATCATTTTCTCAATAATTCTGAGTCTGTGTTCTGCGCAACTTCTATTATTTGGTAATTGAATGTCATCAGTCCTCCATAACAGTCCTGTTTCCCATCGATCTCCAATGCGTTTGGTCTTTGTTTTTAAAATATTCAACGCACGGCGTTCCTCAACTGATCGTCTTTTACAATCTTCATGTTTAATTCCCATATTGTCGAAACTGAAGAAACTCTTCACCAGATCATGTAACTCAGTATCTTCCCGTACATGCAAGGTAAATTCAGGGTAATTGTTTATAAAGTTTGAGACGAAACCATGAAGTACCCATCCAAGGCGAGTTAGCGATGCAACAGGCTCATTTTTTCTTCCTTCTTATAATTTTCTGCTGACAATCAGATGCCAATAATCTTGAACAATGAGCAGAGTAGGTTGTCCCTTAAATGTCTGAATAGGGATTTTCTTCAAAGCGAGCTAAGACTGTCTCATCAATGGTCTGTGTAGGCAAAGTCAGGTTGTCTACCGTGCGTACTCGATCTAATCGATAATCTCCTTCAGGTGACCGTAGAGTCAACGACACGATTTGACTAATCGACTTGGTCTCATCTCCCACAGCTCCTTGAAGATGAAGCTCAGCTTCTGATCCCTGTGCTCCGACTTCTTTGGCTATCTGTCGTTCCACCAAAGTGACAGTGGAGCCTTCATCGAGAAGAGCATAAGTATTCACACTTCCGGCAGGACCTTCGACGACGATTGGCAGGACCTTCAGTAAAACTTGTTTGTTCTGCGCAACCCAAACATTAGCAGTAACCTCGGACGTATGTATTTTCTTCTGATTTTTAGATTCAGGCCAATCATCGCGATGAAGTAAGAAATGATGACCGCCCTTGCAAGTTAAGCATCTTCTTTTCGACTTACATCTATCTCGGCGATGTTTCGAACTTAGGCATATAAAACACAACCTCTTTTGACAAATCCACTCCCAGCGTTTGTTTACATCTTCATTGCGAAATGTAGCACACTTGTCTATTCCGTGATCCTTTTTCGCACAGAAATAGCAGCTTATCTGAGTACTCTTTTTGTCACGCGCCTCAGAAACCATGTTAATCGATGTTTCTTTTATTCCAAGCGAAGAGTCAGGTCTATCTTTATTTTCAGTCATCCCGAAGACATGTCGTTTCGAAATAAAAGGAACTACTGGTTTCGTTGTTCTTTGTGGAAAATCTACCGCGCCAGCATTGCAGATACGTTGTGCTTCTTCCATGAGATAGTCGGCCAGTACGCATAATCTATCTATCTTGCTTTCACCAACATTAGCTATTATACACGACAGAAACATGAATATGACAATTTAAATACTTGAAAACAGCATTTTGTATGTTTTTGCAATCTAAAACAGCTATTTTATCTTGATTTTGCAAACACAAGCCATTACACACGACATATACATGAATATGACAGTTTAAATACTTGAAAACGGTGTTTTGTATGCTTTTGTATGTTTAAACAGCATTTTTATCGTGCTTTCACCTACATTAGCCATTACACACGACATATACATGAATATGACAATTTAAATACTTAAAAACAGCATTTTGTATGTTTTTGCAAGCTGAAAACAGCTATTTTATCTTGTTTTTGCAAACATAAGCCATTACACACGACATATACATGAATATGACAGTTTAAACACTTGAAAACGGTGTTTTGTTTGATATTGCATGCTTAAAACAGCATATTTATCTTGCTTTCACCAACATTAGCTATTATACACGACAAAAACATGAATATGACAATTTAAATACTTGAAAACAGCATTTTTTATGTTTTTGCAAGCTGAAAACAGCTATTTTATCTTGTTTTTGCAAACATAAGCCATTACACACGACATATACATGAATATGACAGTTTAAATACTTAAAAACGGTGTTTTGTATGCTTTTGCATGCTTAAAACAGCATTTTTATCTTGCTTTCACCAACATTAGCCCTTACACACGACATATACATGAATATGACAATTTAAATACTTGAAAACAGCATTTTGTATGTTTTGCATGCTGAAAACAGCTATTTTATCTTGATTTTGCAAACATAAGCCATTACACACGACATATACATGAATATGACAGTTTAAATACTTGAAAACGGTGTTTTGTTTGCTTTTGCATTCTTAAAACAGAATTTATTATCTTGCTTTCACCAACATTAGCTATTATACACGAAAGAAACATGAATATGACAGTTTAAATTCTTGAAAACAGCATTTTATATGTTTTTGCAAGCTGATAACAGCTATTTTATCTTGATTTTGCAAACATAAGCCATTACACACGACATATACATGAATATGACAGTGTAAATACTTGAAAACGGTGTTTTGTTTGGTTTTGCATGCTTAAAACAGCAATTTTATCTTGCTTTCACCAACATAAAGCTATTATACACGACAGAAACATTAATATGACAATATAAATACTTGAAAACAGTATTTTGTATGTTTTTGCAAGCTGTAAACAGCTATTTTATCTTGATTTTGCAAACATAAGCCATTACACACGACATATACATGAATATATAAGTTTAAATACTTGAAAACGTTGTTTTGTATGCTTTTGCATGCTTAAAACAGCATTTTTATCTTGCTTTCGCCAACATTAGCCATTACACACGACATATACATGAATTTGACAATTTAAGTACTTGAAAACAGCATTTTGTATGTTTTTGCAAGCTGAACACAGCTATTTTATCTTGATTTTGCAAACATAAGCCATAACACACGACATATACATGAATATGACAGTTTAAACACTTGAAAACGGTGTTTTGTTTGATATTGCATGCTTAAAACAGCATATTTATCTTGCTTTCACCAACATTAGCTATTATACACGACAAAAACATGAATATGACAATTTAAATACTTGAAAACAGCATTTTTTATGTTTTTGCAAGCTGAAAACAGCTATTTTATCTTGATTTTGCAAACATAAGCCATTACACACGACATATACATGAATATGATAGTTTAAATACTTAAAAACGGTGTTTTGTATGCTTTAGCATGCATAAAACAGCATTTTTATCTTGCTTTCACCAACATTAGCTATTATACACTACAGAAACATGAATATGACAATCTAAATACTTGAAAACAGCATTTTGCATGTTTTTGCAAGCTGAAAACAGCTATTTTATCTTGATTTTGCAAACATAAGCCATTACACACGACATATACATGAATATGATTGTTTAAATACTTAAAAACGGTGTTTTGTATGCTTTTGAATGCTTAAAACAGCAATTTTATCTTGATTTCACCAACATTAGCCATTAAACACCAAATATACATGAATATGACAATTTAAATACTTGAAAACAGCATTTTGTATGTTTTTGCAAGCTGAAAACAGCTATTTTATCTTGATTTTGCAAACATAAGCCATTACACACGACATATACATGAATATGATAGTTTAAATACTTAAAAACGGTGTTTTGTATACTTTTGAATGCTTAAAACAGCAAATTTATCTTGATTTCACCAACATTAGCCATTACCCACGGCATATACATGAATATGACAATTTAAATACTTTAAAACAGCATTTTGTATGTTTTTGCAAGCTGAAAACAGCTATTTTATCTTGTTTTTGCAAACATAAGCCATTACACACGACATATACATGAATATGAAAGTTTAAATACTTGAAAACGGTGTTTTGTATGCTTTTGCATGCTTAAAACAGCATTTTTATCTTGCTTTCACCAACATTAGCCCTTACACACGACATATACATGAATATGACAATTTAAATACTTGAAAACAGCATTTTGTATGTTTTTGCAAGCTGAAAATAGCTATTTTATCTTGTTTTTGCAAACATAAGCCATTACACACGACATATACATGAATATGACTGTTTAAATACTTGAAAACGATGTTTTGTTTGCTTTTGCATGCTTAGAACAGCATTTTTATCTTGCTTTCACCAACATTAGCTATTATACACGAGAGAAACATGAATATGACAGTTTAAATACTTGAAAACAGCATTTTGTATGTTTTTGCAAGCTGAAAACAGCTATTTTATCTTGATTTTGCAAACATAAGCCATTACACACGACATATACATGAATATGACAGTTTAAATACTTAAAAACGGTGTTTTGTATGCTTTTGCATGCTTAAAACAGCATTTTTATCTTGCTTTCACCAACATTAGCAATTATACACGACAGAAACATGAATATGACAATTTAAATACTTGAAAACAACATTTTGTATGTTTTTGCAAACTGATAACAGCTATTTTATCTTGATTTTGCAAACATAAGCCATTACACACGACATATACATGAATATGACAGTTTAAATACTTGAAAACGGTGTTTTGTATGCTTTTGCATGTTTAAAACAGCATTTTTATCTTACTTTCACCAACATTAGCCATTACACACGACATATACATGAATATGACAATTTAAATACTTGAAAACAGCATTTTGTATGTTTTGCAAGCTGAAAACAGTTATTTTATCTTGTTTTTGCAAACATAAGCCATTACACACGACATATACATGAATATGACAATTTAAATACTTGAAAACAGCATTTTGTATGTTTTTGCATGCTGAAAACAGCTATTTTGTCTTGATTTTGTAAATATAAGCCATTACACACGACATATACATGAATATGACAGTTTAAAGACTTGAAAACGGTATTTTGTATGCTTTTTCATGCCTAAAACAGCATTTTTATCTTGCTTTCACCAACATTAGCTATTATACACGACAGAAACATGAATATGACAATTTAAATACTTGGAAACAGCATTTTGTATGTTTTTGCAAGCTGATAACAGCTATTTTATCTTGATTTTGCAAACATAAGCCATTACACACGACATATACATGAATATGACAGTTTAAAGACTTGAAAACGGTGTTTTGTATGCTTTTGCATGCTTAGAACAGCATTTTTATCTTGCTTTCACCAACATTAGCTATTATACACGAGAGAAACATGAATATGACAGTTTAAATACTTGAAAACAGCATTTTGTATGTTTTTGCAAACTGAAAACAGCTATTTTATCTTGATTTTGCAAACATAAGCCATAACACACGACATATACATGAATATGACAGTTTAAATACTTGAAAACGGTGTTTTTTATGTTTTTGCATGTTTAAAACAGCATTTTTATCTTACTTTCACCAACATTAGCCATTACACACGACATATACATGAATATGACAATTTAAATACTTGAAAACAGCATTTTGTATGTTTTTGCAAGCTGAAAACAGCTATTTTATCTTGTTTTTGCAAACATAAGCCATTACACACGACATATACATGAATATGACAGTTTAAACACTTGAAAACGGTGTTTTGTTTGATATTGCATGCTTAAAACAGCATATTTATCTTGCTTTCACCAACATTAGCTATTATACACGACAAAAACATGAATATGACAATTTAAATACTTGAAAACAGCATTTTTTATGTTTTTGCAAGCTGAAAACAGCTATTTTATCTTGTTTTTGCAAACATAAGCCATTACACACGACATATACATGAATATGACAGTTTAAATACTTAAAAACGGTGTTTTGTATGCTTTTGCATGCTTAAAACAGCATTTTTATCTTGCTTTCACCAACATTAGCCCTTACACACGACATATACATGAATATGACAATTTAAATACTTGAAAACAGCATTTTGTATGTTTTGCATGCTGAAAACAGCTATTTTATCTTGATTTTGCAAACATAAGCCATTACACACGACATATACATGAATATGACAGTTTAAATACTTGAAAACGGTGTTTTGTTTGCTTTTGCATTCTTAAAACAGAATTTATTATCTTGCTTTCACCAACATTAGCTATTATACACGAAAGAAACATGAATATGACAGTTTAAATTCTTGAAAACAGCATTTTATATGTTTTTGCAAGCTGATAACAGCTATTTTATCTTGATTTTGCAAACATAAGCCATTACACACGACATATACATGAATATGACAGTGTAAATACTTGAAAACGGTGTTTTGTTTGGTTTTGCATGCTTAAAACAGCAATTTTATCTTGCTTTCACCAACATAAAGCTATTATACACGACAGAAACATTAATATGACAATATAAATACTTGAAAACAGTATTTTGTATGTTTTTGCAAGCTGTAAACAGCTATTTTATCTTGATTTTGCAAACATAAGCCATTACACACGACATATACATGAATATATAAGTTTAAATACTTGAAAACGTTGTTTTGTATGCTTTTGCATGCTTAAAACAGCATTTTTATCTTGCTTTCACCAACATTAGCCATTACACACGACATATACATGAATTTGACAATTTAAGTACTTGAAAACAGCATTTTGTATGTTTTTGCAAGCTGAACACAGCTATTTTATCTTGATTTTGCAAACATAAGCCATAACACACGACATATACATGAATATGACAGTTTAAACACTTGAAAACGGTGTTTTGTTTGATATTGCATGCTTAAAACAGCATATTTATCTTGCTTTCACCAACATTAGCTATTATACACGACAAAAACATGAATATGACAATTTAAATACTTGAAAACAGCATTTTTTATGTTTTTGCAAGCTGAAAACAGCTATTTTATCTTGATTTTGCAAACATAAGCCATTACACACGACATATACATGAATATGATAGTTTAAATACTTAAAAACGGTGTTTTGTATGCTTTAGCATGCATAAAACAGCATTTTTATCTTGCTTTCACCAACATTAGCTATTATACACTACAGAAACATGAATATGACAATCTAAATACTTGAAAACAGCATTTTGCATGTTTTTGCAAGCTGAAAACAGCTATTTTATCTTGATTTTGCAAACATAAGCCATTACACACGACATATACATGAATATGATTGTTTAAATACTTAAAAACGGTGTTTTGTATGCTTTTGAATGCTTAAAACAGCAATTTTATCTTGATTTCACCAACATTAGCCATTAAACACCAAATATACATGAATATGACAATTTAAATACTTGAAAACAGCATTTTGTATGTTTTTGCAAGCTGAAAACAGCTATTTTATCTTGATTTTGCAAACATAAGCCATTACACACGACATATACATGAATATGATAGTTTAAATACTTAAAAACGGTGTTTTGTATACTTTTGAATGCTTAAAACAGCAAATTTATCTTGATTTCACCAACATTAGCCATTACCCACGGCATATACATGAATATGACAATTTAAATACTTTAAAACAGCATTTTGTATGTTTTTGCAAGCTGAAAACAGCTATTTTATCTTGTTTTTGCAAACATAAGCCATTACACACGACATATACATGAATATGAAAGTTTAAATACTTGAAAACGGTGTTTTGTATGCTTTTGCATGCTTAAAACAGCATTTTTATCTTGCTTTCACCAACATTAGCCCTTACACACGACATATACATGAATATGACAATTTAAATACTTGAAAACAGCATTTTGTATGTTTTTGCAAGCTGAAAATAGCTATTTTATCTTGTTTTTGCAAACATAAGCCATTACACACGACATATACATGAATATGACTGTTTAAATACTTGAAAACGATGTTTTGTTTGCTTTTGCATGCTTAGAACAGCATTTTTATCTTGCTTTCACCAACATTAGCTATTATACACGAGAGAAACATGAATATGACAGTTTAAATACTTGAAAACAGCATTTTGTATGTTTTTGCAAGCTGAAAACAGCTATTTTATCTTGATTTTGCAAACATAAGCCATTACACACGACATATACATGAATATGACAGTTTAAATACTTAAAAACGGTGTTTTGTATGCTTTTGCATGCTTAAAACAGCATTTTTATCTTGCTTTCACCAACATTAGCAATTATACACGACAGAAACATGAATATGACAATTTAAATACTTGAAAACAACATTTTGTATGTTTTTGCAAACTGATAACAGCTATTTTATCTTGATTTTGCAAACATAAGCCATTACACACGACATATACATGAATATGACAGTTTAAATACTTGAAAACGGTGTTTTGTATGCTTTTGCATGTTTAAAACAGCATTTTTATCTTACTTTCACCAACATTAGCCATTACACACGACATATACATGAATATGACAATTTAAATACTTGAAAACAGCATTTTGTATGTTTTGCAAGCTGAAAACAGTTATTTTATCTTGTTTTTGCAAACATAAGCCATTACACACGACATATACATGAATATGACAATTTAAATACTTGAAAACAGCATTTTGTATGTTTTTGCATGCTGAAAACAGCTATTTTGTCTTGATTTTGTAAATATAAGCCATTACACACGACATATACATGAATATGACAGTTTAAAGACTTGAAAACGGTATTTTGTATGCTTTTTCATGCCTAAAACAGCATTTTTATCTTGCTTTCACCAACATTAGCTATTATACACGACAGAAACATGAATATGACAATTTAAATACTTGGAAACAGCATTTTGTATGTTTTTGCAAGCTGATAACAGCTATTTTATCTTGATTTTGCAAACATAAGCCATTACACACGACATATACATGAATATGACAGTTTAAAGACTTGAAAACGGTGTTTTGTATGCTTTTGCTTGCTTAGAACAGCATTTTTATCTTGCTTTCACCAACATTAGCTATTATACACGAGAGAAACATGAATATGACAGTTTAAATACTTGAAAACAGCATTTTGTATGTTTTTGCAAACTGAAAACAGCTATTTTATCTTGATTTTGCAAACATAAGCCATTACACACGACATATACATGAATATGACAGTTTAAATACTTGAAAACGGTGTTTTTTATGTTTTTGCATGTTTAAAACAGCATTTTTATCTTACTTTCACCAACATTAGCCATTACACACGACATATACATGAATATGACAATTTAAATACTTGAAAACAGCATTTTGTATGTTTTTGCAAGCTGAAAACAGTTATTTTATCTTGTTTTTGCAAACATAAGCCTATACACACGACATATACATGAATATGACAATTTAAATACTTGAAAACAGCATTTTGTTTGTTTTTGCATGCTGAAAACAGCTATTTTGTCTTGATTTTGTAAACATAAGCCATTACACACGACATATATATGAATATGACAGTTTAAATACTTGAAAACGGTGTTTTGTTTGCTTTTGCATTCTTAAAACAGCATTTTTATCTTGCTTTCACCAACATTAGCTATTATACACGACAGAAACATGAATATGACAATTTAAATACTTGAAAACAGCATTTTGTATGTTTCTGCAATCTAAAACAGCTATTTTATCTGGATTTTGCAAACACAAGCCATTAAACACGACATATACATGAATATGACAGTTTAAATACTTGAAAACGGTGTTTTGTATGCTTTTGCATGTTTAAAACAGCATTTTTATCTTGCTTTCACCAACATTAGCTATTATTCACGACAGAAACATGAATATGACAAATTAAATACTTGAAAACAACATTTTTTATGTTTTTGCAAACTGAAAACAGCTATTTTATCTTGATTTTGCAAACATAAGCCATTACACACGACATATACATGAATATGACAGTTTAAATACTTGAAAACGGTATTTTGTATGCTTTTGCATGCCTAAAACAGCATTTTTATCTTGCTTTCACCAACATTAGCTATTATACACGACAGAAACATGAATATGACAATTTAAATACTTGAAAACAGCATTTTGTATGTTTTTGCAAGCTGATAACAGCTATTTTATCTTGATTTTGCAAACATAAGCCATTACACACGACATATACATGAATATGACAGTTTAAAGACTTGAAAACGGTGTTTTGTATGCTTTTGCATGCTTAAAACAGCATTTTTATCTTGCTTTCACCAACATTAGCTAATATACACTACAGAAACATGAATATGACAATCTAAATACTTGAAAACAACATTTTGCATGTTTTTGCAAGCTGATAACAGCTATTTTATCTTGATTTAGCAAACATAAGCCATTACACACGACATATATATGAATATGACAGTTTATATACTTGAAAACGGTGTTTTGTATGCTTTTGCATGCTTAAAACAGCATTTTTATCTTGCTTTTCCAACATTAGCTATTATACACGACAGAAACATGAATATGACAGTTTAAATATTTGAAAACAGCATTTTGTATGTTTTTGCAAGCTTAAAACAGCTATTTTATCTTGATTTAGCAAACATAAGCCATTACACACGACATATACATGAATATGACAGTTTAAATACTTGAAAACGGTGTTTTGTATGCTTTTCATGTTTAAACAGCATTTTTATCTTTCTTTCACCAACATTAGCTATTATACACGACAGAAACATGAATATGAGAGTTAAATACTTAAAAACAGCATTTTGTATGTTTTTGCAAGCTGAAAACAGCTATTTTATCTTGATTTTGCAAACATAAGCCATTACACACGACATATACATAAATATGACAGTTTAAATACATGAAAACGGTGTTTTGTATGCTTTTGCATGCTTAAAACAGCATTTTTATATTGCTTTCACCAACATTAGCTATTATACACGACAGAAACATGAATATGACAATTTAAATACTTGAAAACGATGTTTTGTATGCTTTTGCATGCTTAAAACAGCATTTTTATCTTGATTTTCCAAACATAAGCCATTACACACGACATATACACGAATATGACAGTTTAAATACTTGAAAACGGTGTTTTGTATGCTTTTGCATGCTTGAAACAGCATTTTTGTCTTGCTTTCACCAACATTAGCTATTATACACGACAGAAACATGAATATGACAGTTTATATACTTGAAAACGGTGTTTTGTATGCTTTGCATGCTTAAAACGGCATTTTTATCTTGCTTTCACCAACATTAGCTATTATACACGACAGAAACATAAATATGACAGTTTAAATACTTGAAAACGGTGTTTTGTATGCTTTTGCATGCTTAAAACAGCATTTTTATCTTGCTTTCACCAACATGAGCT
>CAWWDY010002421.1:0-42605 GCA_963942605.1 Poecilus cupreus
TGAAAGCAAGACAAAAATTCTATTTTAAGCATGCAAAAGCATACAAAACACCGTTTTCAAGTATTTAATTTGTCATATTCATGTATATGTCGTGTGTAATGGCTTATGTTTAGAAAATCAAGATAAAAATGCTGATTTAAGCTTGCAAAAGCATACAAAACACCGTTTTCAAGTATTTAAATTGTCATATTCATGTTTCTGCCGTGTATAATAGCTAATGTTGGTGGAAAGCAAACTAAAAATGCTGTTTTAAACATGCAAAAGCATACAAAACACCGTTTTCAAGTATTTAAACTGTCATATTCATGTATATGTCGTGTGTAATGGCTTATGTTTGCAAAATCAAGATAAAATAGCTGTTTTCATCTTGCAAAAACATACAAAATGCTGTTATCAAGTATTTAAACTGTCATATTCATGTTTCTGTCGTGTATAATAGCTAATGTTGGTGAAAGCAAGATAAAAATGCTGTTTTAAGCATGCAAAAGCATACAGAACACCGTTTTCTAGTATTTAAACTGTCATATTCATGTAGATGTCGTGTGTAATGGCATATGTTTGCAAAATCAAGACAAAATAGCTGTTTTCCGCTTGCAAAAACATACAAAATGCTGTTTTCAAGTATTTAAACTGTCATATTCATGTTTTGTCGTGTATAATAGCTAATGTTGGTGGAAAGCAAGATAAGAATGCTGTTTTAAGCATGCAAAAGCATACAAAACACGGTTTTTGAAGTATTTAAACTGTCATATTCATGTACATGTCGTGTGTAATGGCTTATGTTTGCAAAGTCAAGATAAAATAGCTAGTTTCAGCTTGCAAAAACATACAAAATGCTGTTTTCAAGCATTTAAACTATCATATTCATGTTTCTGTTGTGTATAATAGCTAATGTTGGTGAAAGCAAGATAAAAATGCTGTTTTAAGCATGCAAAAGCATACAAAACACGGTTTTGAAGTATTTAAACTGTCATATTCATGTACATGTCGTGTGTAATGGCTTATGTTTGCAAAGTCAAGATAAAATAGCTAGTTTTCAGCTTGCAAAAACATACAAAATGCTCTTTTCAAGTATTTAAACTGTCATATTCATGTTTCTGTAGTGTATAATAGCTTATGTTGGTGGAAAGCAAGATAAAAATGCTGTTTTAAGCATGCAAAAGCAAACAAAACACCGTTTTCAAGTATTTAAACTATAATATTCATGTTTCTCTCATGTATAATAGCTAATGTTGGTGAAAGCAAGACAAAAATGCTGTTTAAAGCATGCAAAAGCATACAAAACACCGTTTTCAAGTACTTAAACTGTCATATTCATGTATATGTCGTGTGTAATGGCTTATGTTTGCAAAATCAAGATAAAATTACTGTTTTCAGCTTGCAAAAACATACAAAATGCTGTTTTCAAGTATTTAAACTGTCATATTCAGGTTTCTGTCGTGTATAATAGCTAATATTGGTGAAAGCAAGATAAAAATGCTGTTTTAAGCATACAAAACACCGTTTTCAAGTATTTTAACTGTCATATTCATGTATATGTCGTGTGTAATGACTTATGTTTGCTAAATCAAGATAAAATAGCTGTTTTCAGCTTGCAAAAACATACAAAATGCTGTTTTCAAATATTTAAACTGTCATATTCATGTTTCGGTCATGTATAATAGTTAATGTTGGTGAAAGCAAGATAAAAATGCTGTTTTAAGCATGCAAAAGCATACAAAACACCGTTTTCAAGTATTTAAACTGTCATATTCATGTTTCTGTCCTGTATAATAGCTAATGTTGGTGAAAGCAAGATAAAAATGCTGTTTTAAGCATGCAAAAGCATACTAAACACGGTTTTCAAGTATTTAAACTGTCATATTCATGTATATGTCGTGAGTAATGGCTTATGTTTGCAAAGTCAAGATAAAATAGCTGTTTTCAGCTTGCAAAAACATACAAAATGCTGTTTTCAAGTATATAAACTGTCATATTCTTGTTTCTGTCGTGTATGATAGCTATTGTTGGTGAAAGCAAGACAAAAATGCTGTTTTAAGCATGCAAAAGCATACAAAACACCGTTTTCAAGTATTTAAACTGTCATATTCATGTATATGTCGTGTGTAATGGCTTATGTTTGCAAAATCAAGATAAAATAGCTGTTTTCAGCTTGCAAACACATACAAGATGCTGTTTTCAAGTATTTAAACTGTCATATTCATGTACATGTCGTGTGTAATGGCTTATGTTTGCAAAATCAAGATAAAATAACTGTTTTCAGCTTGCAAAAACATACAAAATGCTGTTTTTAAGTATTTAAACTGTCATATTCATGTTTCTGTCGTGTATAATAACTAATGTCGGTGAAAGCAAGATAAAAATACTGTTTTAAGCATGCAAAAGCATACAAAACACCGTTTTCAAGTATTTAAACTGTCATATTTATGTTTCTGTCGTGTATAAAAGCTAATGTTGGTGAAAGCAAGATAAAAATGCTGTTTTAAGCATACAAAACACCGTTTTCAAGTATTTAAACTGTCATATTCATGTATATATCGTGTGTAATGGCTTATGTTTGCTAAATCAAGATAAAATAGCTGTTTTCAGCTTGCAAAAACATACAAAATGCTGTTTTCAAATATTTAAACTGTCATATTCATGTTTCGGTCGTGTATAATAGTTAATGTTGGTGAAAGCAAGATAAAAATGCTGTTTTAAGCATGCAAAAGCATACAAAACACCGTTTCAAGTATTTAAACTGTCATATTCATGTTTCTGTCGGGTATAATAGCTAATGTTGGTGAAAGCAAGAAAAAATGCTGTTTTAAGCATACAAAACATCGTTTTCAAGTATTTAAACTGTCATATTCATGTATATGTCGTGTGTAATGGCTTATGTTTGCAAAATCAAGTTAAAATAGCTGTTTTCATCTTGCTAAAACATACAAAATGCTGTTATCAAGTATTTAAACTGTCATATTCATGTTTCTGTCGTGTATAATAGCTAATGTTGGTGAAAGCAAGATAAAAATGCTGTTTAAGCTTACAAAAGCATACAAAACACCGTTTTCAAGTATTTAAACTGTCAAATTCATGTTTATGTCCTGTGTAATGGCTTATGTTTGCAAAATCAAGATAAAATAGCTGTTTTCAGCTTGCAAAAACATACAAAATGCTGTTTACAAGTATTTTAACTGTCATATTCATGTTTCTGTCGTGTATAATAGCTAATGTTGGTAAAAGCAAGATAAAAATGCTGTTTTAAGCATGTAAAAGCATACAAAACACCGTTTTTAAGTATTTAAACTGTCATATTCATGTTTCTGTCGTGTATAATAGCTAATGTTGGTAAAGGCAAGATAAAAATGCTGTTTTAAGCATGCAAAAGCAAACAAAACACCGTTTTCAAGTATTTAAACTATAATATTCATGTTTCTCTCATGTATAATAGCTAATGTTGGTGAAAGCAAGACAAAAATGCTGTTTTAAGCATGCAAAAGCATACAAAACACCGTTTTCAAGTACTTAAACTGTCATATTCATGTATATGTCGTGTGTAATGGCTTATGTTTGCAAAATCAAGATAAAATTACTGTTTTCAGCTTGCAAAAACATACAAAATTCTGTTTTCAAGTATTTAAACTGTCATATTCAGGTTTCTGTCGTGTATAATAGCTAATGTTGGTGAAAGCAAGATAAAAATGCTGTTTTAAGCATACAAAACACCGTTTTCAAGTATTTTAACTGTCATATTCATGTATATGTCGTGTGTAATGGCTTATGTTTGCAAAATCAAGACAAAATAGCTGTTTTCAGCTTGCAAAAACATACAAAATGCTGTTTTCAAGTATTTAAACTGTCATATTCATGTTTTTGTCGTGTATAATAGCTAATGTTGGTGAAAGCAAGATAAGAATGCTGTTTTAAGCATGCAAAAGCATACAAAACACGGTTTTGAAGTATTTAAACTGTCATATTCATGTACATGTCGTATGTAATGGCTTATGTTTGCAAAGTCAAGATAAAATAGCTAGTTTCAGCTTGCAAAAACATACAAAATGCTATTTTCAAGTATTTAAACTGTCATATTCATGTTTCTGTCGTGTTTAATAGCTAATGTTGGTGAAAGCAAGATAAAAATGCTGTTTTAAGCATGCAAAAGCAAACAAAACACCGTTTTCAAGAATTTAAACTATAATATTCATGTTTTTGTCATGTATAATAGCTAATGTTGGTGAAAGCAAGAAAAAATGCTGTTTTAAGCATGCAAAAGCATACAAAACATCGTTTTCAAGTATTTAAACTGTCATATTCATGTATATGTCGTGTGTAATGGCTTATGTTTGCAAAATCAAGATAAAATAGCTGTTTTCAGCTTGCAAAAACATACAAAATGCTGTTTTCAAGTATTTAAACTGTCATATTCATGTTTCTGTCGTGTATAATAGCTAATGTTGGTGAAAGCAAAATATAAATGCTGTTTAAGCATACAAAAGCATACAAAACACCGTTTTCAAGTATTTAAACTGTCATATTCATGTATATGTCGTGTGTAATGGCTTATGTTTGCAAAATCAAGATAAAATAGCTGTTTTCAGCTTGCAAAAACATACAAAATGCTGTTTTCAAGTATTTAAACTGTCATATTCATGTTTCTGTCGTGTATAATAGCTCATGTTGGTGAAAGCAAGATAAAAATGCTGTTTTAAGCATGAAAAAGCATACAAAACACCGTTTTCAAGTATTTTAACTGTCATATTCATGTTTCTGTCGTGTATAATAGCTAATGTTGTTGAAAGCAAGAAAAAATGCTGTTTTAAGCATGCAAAAGCATACAAAACATCGTTTTCAAGTATTTAAACTGTCATATTCATGTATATGTCGTGTGTAATGGCTTATGTTTGCAAAATCAAGATAAAATAGCTGTTTTCAGCTTGCAAAAACATACAAAATGCTGTTTTCAAGTATTTAAACTGTCATATTCATGTTTTTGTCGTGTATAATAGCTAATGTTGGTGAAAGCAAGATAAGAATGCTGTTTTAATCATGCAAAAGCATACAAAACACGGTTTTGAAGTATTTAAACTGTCATATTCATGTACATGTCGTGTGTAATGGCTTATGTTTGCAAAGTCAAGATAAAATAGTTAGTTTCAGCTTGCAAAAACATACAAAATGCTGTTTTCAAGTATTTAAACTGTCATATTCATGTTTCTGTCGTGTATAATAGCTTATGTTGGTGAAAGCAAGATAAAAATGCTGTTTTAAGCATGCAAAAGCAAACAAAACACCGTTTTCAAGTATTTAAACTATAATATTCATGTTTCTCTCATGTGTAATAACTAATGTTGGTGAAAGCAAGACAAAAATGCTGTTTAAAGCATGCAAAAGCATACAAAACACCGTTTTCAAGTACTTAAACTGTCATATTCATGTATATGTCGTGTGTAATGGCTTATGTTTGCAAAATCAAGATAAAATTACTGTTTTCAGCTTGCAAAAACATACAAAATGCTGTTTTCAAGTATTTAAACTGTCATATTCAGGTTTCTGTCGTGTATATTAGCTAATGTTGGTGAAAGCAAGATAAAAATGCTGTTTTAAGCATACAAAACACCGTTTTCAAGTATTTAAACTGTCATATTCATGTATATGTCGTGTGTAATGACTTATGTTTGCTAAATCAAGATAAAATAGCTGTTTTCAGCTTGCAAAAACATACAAAATGCTGTTTTCAAATATTTAAACTGTCATATTCATGTTTCGGTCGTGTATAATAGTTAATGTTGGTGAAAGCAAGATAAAAATGCTGTTTTAAGCATGAAAAAGCATACAAAACGCCGTTTTCAAGTATTTAAACTGTCATATTCATGTTACTGTCGGGTATAATAGCTAATGTTGGTGAAAGCAAGATAAAAATGCTGTTTTAAGCATGCAAAAGCATACTAAACACGGTTTTCAAGTATTTAAACTGTCATATTCATGTATATGTCGTGTGTAATGGCTTATGTTTGCAAAGTCAAGATAAAATAGCTGTTTTCAGCTTGCAAAAACATACAAAATGCTGTTTTCAAGTATATAAACTGTCATATTCTTGTTTCTGTCGTGTATGATAGCTAATGTTGGTGAAAGCAAGACAAAAATGCTGTTTTAAGCATGCAAAAGCATACAAAACACCGTTTTCAAGTATTTAAACTGTCATATTTATGTATATGTCGTGTTTAATGGCTTATGTTTGCAAAATCAAGATAAAATAGCTGTTTTCAGCTTTCAAAAACATACAAAATGCTGTTTTCAAGTATTTAAACTGTCATATTCATGTATATGTCGTGTGTAATGGGTTATGTTTGCAAAATCAAGATAAAATAGCTGTTTTCAACTTGCAAAAACATACAAAAGTCTGTTTTCAAGTATTTAAACTGTCATATTCATGTTTCTGTCGTGTATAATAGCTAATGTTGGTGAAAGCAAGATAAAATTGCTGTTTTAAGCATACAAAAGCATACAAAACACCGTTTTCAAATATTTAAACTGTCATATTCATGTATATATCGTGTGTAGTGGCTTATGCTTGCTAAATCAAGATAAAATAGCTGTTTTCAGCTTGCAAAAACATACAAAATGCTGTTTTCAAATATTTAAACTGTCATATTCATGTTTCGGTCGTGTATAATAGTTAATGTTGGTGAAAGCAAGATAAAAATGCTGTTTTAAGCATGCAAAAGCATACAAAACACCGTTTTCAAGTATTTAAACTGTCATATTCATGTTTCTGTCGGGTATAATAGCTAATGTTGGTGAAAGCAAGAAAAAATGCTGTTTTAAGCATGCAAAAGCATACAAAACATCGTTTTCAAGTATTTAAACTGTCATATTCATGTATATGTCGTGTGTAATGGCTTATGTTTGCAAAATCAAGATAAAATAGCTGTTTTCAGCTTGAAAAACATACAAAATGCTGTTTTCAAATATTTAAACTGTCATATTCATGTTTCTGTCGTGTATAATAGCTAATGTTGGTGAAAGCAAGATAAAAATGCTGTTTTAAGCATGCAAAAGCATACAAAACACCGTTTTCAAGTATTTAAACTGTCTTATTCAAGTATATGTCGTGTGTAATGGCTTATGTTTGCAAAATCAAGATAAAATAGCTGTTTTCAGCTTGCAAAAACATACAAAATGCTGTTTTTAAGTATTTAAACTGTCATATTCATGTTTCTGTCGTGTATAATAGCTCATGTTGGTGAAAGCAAGATAAAAATCCTGTTTTGTAACGGTGAGCCACCTACCGGCTGGCCGTTGAACCAACACTGCCGCACCCACAGTTGGTAACACTCTACCGACGGGTCGCTGAACCAAACACTGGTCACTCTCTACGGTTGGCAACGCAAGCTGACCGTGCCCAGAGAGAGAGAAAAGATGGCGTGATGAAAGAATCAAGCAGCGTGACTTGTACTTTAATTTACTTTAATATAGTTTAAATTGTAACATTTACATTTGTTTTCACTTATCACCGGCCTCCAGAATCCTCCCGCGACAAACTGGCTGCCCAACGTTGTGCCTGAGTGTTAGTGAAACAAGTTAAGTGTGTGAAATTGTTCGGAAAGTGAGTGCGATACATAGTGTCCGTCAGTTATCCGCGTTTATGAACAACATGCCGCCAAAGCAAGAGCCATCAGCTTCGGTAATGTTAAGTAATGAACAGTTTCAATTACTTCTTGTACAGATATCGGCATCTGCTGCAAATGCACGTGCAAGCACAGATACGCAATCCGCAACCACAACGGCCTCGAATTCCGGGAACTTTGCAAAGTGTACCGCGAGATTCAACGGGGAAACAAGTGCCGATGTAGAGGCGTTTCTGGACTCAGTTCTAACATATAAAGATTGTGTTAGCATTAGTGATGAAAATGCACTAAAAGGACTGTCGATGTTGTTGGATGGCATCGCGGCCACTTGGTGGAAAGGAGTGAAGGGTACAATTTCGTCTTGGAATGACGCAGTTACCGCGTTACGTGACGCATACTCGCGTAAACTTCCGCCGCATTTTGTGTTTCGCGAATTATTCGCGCGCGCTCAAAGTGAAAACGAAAAAACTGAATTGTTTGTTTGCCACGTTCGTTCTTTACTTTCGCAATTACCGTATACTCTTGATGAACGTATACAGTTAGATATGACATATGGACTGTTAAAACGAAGCGTTCGAAACCGTGTGTCACGTGATAACTTTGATACATTTAAATTGTTACTCGATAAAGCGCGCGATGTAGAACTATCACAACGTGAAGTGTCGCAAGCATTCACCACAGAACACAAAACATCGAAGGAATGCGAGAAGAAACTACGTCCTAGATGTACATTCTGCAAAACTACGGACATGTCGAGTCCGAGTGCAGGAAGGCCCGTGGAAAGAACAATGAAGCTGTTGCAAAGCCGTCTACAACTGCTGGCAAAGCTATGCCTGCAGAGTCGGATCCAAAACCGAAACCACAGTTGACGTGTTTTGGTTGTGGTGCACCTGGGTTCATCAGAAGCAACTGCCCGAATTGTTGCTCTCGGAAACAACCTCCTGAACCTGTCACTAATGATTCTTTTGATTTTAGTGCTAGCACAACCTGTGCTCCTCCCTACACCAGTAGACCAATGGTAGCTGTCCAATTTGCGGGTTTGACTGGCATAGCGTGCATTGATACGGGATCAAAAAGAAGTATAGCAGGCGCACAACTTTACGCTATTCTTACTTCACTCAAGATTCCACATTCAGAAACAACTTTAGAAGCAAAGTTAGCAGATGGAAAATCACGCACAGTATTCGCAAAACTGTTTGATGTCGAATTACTGCTGCAAAACCGGAAGATACCAATTACACTCATTGCCATACCTGAACATACATTAAGTAAAATGCTGTTGGGTATAGATTTCATAAGAAAAGCCAACATGATCATGGATCTAGCTAAAGGAGAATGGTTTTTCAACGATGAGCCTGAAACAAGATACGCATTCTTGACAGAAGGATGCAAACCCGTTATAGTAAGCAATTCTATACAAACAGCTGAATTGTCATTGCGTGAAGATGAAGCAAAGCATCTCGACCTGCCGCAAAAGCAACAAATAAATTCACTGCTGACGAAGTATGCCGATGTATTCGCAGAATCAAATGAACCTACAACGTTTGCCAAACACGTGATCAAGGTAACCGATGACACACCCATCGCAGTTCCTCCGTACAGGCTGCCGCCGCCTAAAAAGGAATTCCTTGAGCAAGAAATCGAGAAAATGTTAGCAAATGGTATAATTGAAGAATGCGATTCGCCATATGCAGCACCTATAGTATTGGTACCCAAGAAAACTGGTAGCTACCGCGTTTGTGTGGATTATCGCAAACTCAACAGTGTAACCGTGCCTGACCGTTACCCACTGCCAAGAATCGATGATCTGTTACATTCTGCCAAAAGGTCTGCTTACATGACAACACTGGACTTGCGTTCTGGATACTGGCAAGTTCCCGTACGTCAGGAAGATAGAGACAAGACTGCCTTCACAACTCCTGTAGGGAATTTCCGTTTCAAGAGAATGGCGTTCGGTCTGCGCAACGCCCCCTCAACTTTCCAACGTCTTATCGATCAATTGAGAAGAGGCCTTCGTGACGTTGTGGTCTTCGCATACCTAGATGACTTAATAATCATCTCAGAAACCTTTGAAGAACATTTGGACAATCTCCGGCAAGTATTTGACCGATTAAGATTATTTAAATTGCATGTGAACCGTCCCAAATGCATGTTTGTTTGCCAAAAGGTTCGATATCTTGGCCATGTCATCACCAGTGATGGCATTGAATCTGATCCGGACAAGATTGCTGCAATAGTAACCCGACCAGAACCCAAGAATGTGAAAGAACTGTTGTCTTTCATACAAACCGCATCATGGTGTAGGAAATTTATTCCTAACTATGCAGAAGTTGCCCGTCCGCTGACCCAGCTGACTCGGAAGAACGTCTCCTGGAAATGGGGCGATGCAGAGGCCGAGGCCTTTACTAAAATCAAAACGCTACTCACATCTGCTCCTGTACTTCGACAAGCAGATCACAGTCAGCCATTTTCCCTTTACACTGATGCAAGTGCTTATGCATTAGGAGCAGCCTTACTCCAGGGGGAGCAAGATGAACAGAAACCAATTGAATACGCCAGTCGGTTGCTGTCCAAAGCTGAACGTAACTACAGCACAACCGAACGTGAAGCATTAGCCGTCGTGTGGGCGATCAGCAAATTCAGGGGTTACATCGAGACAGCCCAAATCCAAGTACTCAGTGACCATCAACCACTGCGCTGGCTACTGTCTCTCAGATCACCAACTGGTCGACTTGCCCGGTGGGCGCTAGCGCTCCAAGCGTATGATTTAAATATTACTTACACGCCAGGAAAATGTAATGCAGTTGCTGACACGTTATCTCGGCCGCCAACACTTGACAATGTTGTTGATGTATGCACTGCTGGTGTTAACCTACCAGTCACTAACGGAATGGACATCCGAACAAGTCAGTTGGAAGATACTGATTTGAAACAAATTATTGATTCTCTCGAATCACATAACAGTGTTGATGCTGTTAGATGGTCTAATCGAGGCTACATTATGCAAGATGGAATCTTGTATCGCTACTCCGCTGAAGATGATGCCGAAGAAGCACAACAGGTAGTTCCAAAGTTACAAATTTCCAAAATTTTGTACGAGTACCATGATTCACCTTTAGCGGGACACCATGGTATCGAAAGAACAATACAGAAGATAAAATCTCGATATTATTGGCCAGGCATTCGTCGCTCGGTAACGGCACACATAAAGGAATGTGTTGAGTGTCAGCGCTTTAAGCCTAAAAATCACAAGCCATCTGGGTTGTTACAAACTCCTATTCAAAACAAGCGATTTGAAGTATTATCCATTGACCTAATCGGGCCGCTCCCGACAACTGTAAAGGGACACCGATGGATCTTCGTAGTGGAGGATACTGCTACGCGCTGGATAGAATTATTTCCGTTGGTTGACGCCACTGCTGAATCGTGCGCCCGCTGCTTAATCGACGAAGTGATATTGCGCTATGGGTCACCGAGGCGCGTCATCAGTGACAATGGGCCTCAGTTCGTGAGTGAGACAATGCAGATAGTAGCCCACTGCTTAGGCTTCCATCAGCATCTCGTACCTGTGTACCACCCGGAGGCGAATCCGGTTGAACGTAAAAACCGCGATATCAAAACACAACTTGCCATCTTGACTGCAAGATGCCATCAGCAATGGGATAAGTATTTATCATGCATAAGGTTTGCCATGAATTCATCAATTTGTGCTACAACCGATCATACTCCCGCATTCCTAAATTTTGGACGCGAACTGCGCACTTCAGACGACGTCGAGCGAGATCTACGTCAAATAATTAAGGACACGCCGTTCGTTCCACAGATAAAGCCATATCTTCAGAAATTCGAAGAAATTTTGACTGAAGTTAGAGATAGCTGCGAAATTCATCAAGACCAGGTGAAGAAGTATGCAGACATGAAACGAAGAGCAGGACCAAGCTATGAGATTGGGGACAAAGTTCTTATCGATATACACGCACTAAGCGATGCCCGACAGTCATACACTGCAAAGTTTGCCCCACGTAGAGACGGTCCCTATGTGATCCTAAAACAAATGTCTCCTACCACCTAACAAATAGCTTTACCCAGCAATCCTGATGTTCCCATTGGAGTTTACCATAGTTCTGCACTAACTCCATTTGTTGACAGCTCCGAAAAAGAGGTCGCCCAAGAAAGAAGCCTGCCGCTTCTACCCAGTAACCTGAGTACCCACAACATTGTATGGCACACGAGGGCGTACGTGCCATCCAAAGGGGGAGAGCTGTAACGGTGAGCCACCTACCGGCTGGCAGTTGAACCAACACTGCCGCACCCACAGTTGGTAACACTCTACCGACGGGTCGCTGAACCAAACACTGGTCACTCTCTACGGTTGGCAACGCAAGCTGACCGCGCCCAGAGAGAGAGAAAAGATGGCGTGATGAAAGAATCAAGCAGCGTGACTTGTACTTTAATTTACTTTAATATAGTTTAAATTGTAACATTTACATTTGTTTTCACTTATCACCGGCCTCCAGAATCCTCCCGCGACAGTTTTAAGTATGCAAAAGCATACAAGACACCGTTTTCAAGTATTTAAACTGTCATATTTATGTTTCTGTCGTGTATAATAGTTAATGTTGGTGAAAGCAAGATAAAAATGCTTTTTTAAGCATGCAAAAGCATACAAAACACCGTTTATAAGTATTTAAACTGTCATATTTATGTATATGTCGTGTGCAATGGCTTATGTTTGCAAAATCAAGATAAAATAGCTGTTTTAAGCATGCAAAAGCATACAAAACACCGTTTTCAAGTATTTAAATTGTCATATTCATGTTTCTGTCGTGTATAATAGCTAATGTTGGTGAAAGCAATATAAAAATGCTGTTTTAAGCATGCAAAAGCATACAAAACACCGTTTTCAAGTATTTAAACTGTCATATTCATGTATATGTCGTGTGTAATGGCTTATGTTTGCTAAATCAAGATAAAATAGCTTTTTCAGCTTGAAGAACATACAAAATGCTGTTTTCAAATATTTAAACTGTCATATTCATGTTTCTGTCGTGTATAATAGCTAATGTTGGTGAAAGAAAGATAAAAATGCTGTTTTAAGCATGCAAAAGCATACAAAACACCGTTTTCAAGTATTTAAACTGTCATATTCAAGTATATGTCGTGTGTAATGGCTTATGTTTGCAAAATCAAGATAAAATTGCTGCTTTCAGCTTGCAAAAACATACAAAATGCTGTTTTTAAGTATTTAAACTGTCATATTCATATTTCTGTCGTGTATAATAGCTAATGTTGGTGAAAGCAAGATAAAAATGCTGTTTTAAGCATGCAAAAGCATACAAAACATCGTTTTCAAGTATTTAAACTGTCATATTCATGTATATGTCGTGTGTAATGGCTTATGTTTGCAAAATCAAGATAAAATAGCTGTTTTCAGCTTGCAAAAACATACAAAGTGCTGTTTTCAAGTATTTAAACTGTCATATTCATGTTTCTGTCGTGTATAATAGCTAATGTTGGTGAAAGCAAGATAAAAATGCTGTTTAAGCATACAAAAGCATACAAAACACCGTTTTCAAGTATTTAAACTGTCATATTCATGTCTATGTCCTGTGTAATGGCTTATGTTTGCAAAATCAAGATAAAATAGCTGTTTTCAGCTTGCAAAAACATACAAAATGCTGTTTACAAGTATTTTAACTGTCATATTCATGTTTCTGTCGTGTATAATAGCTAATGTTGGTGAAAGCAAGATAAAAATGCTGTTTTAAGCATGTAAAAGCATACAAAACACCGTTTTTAAGTATTTAAACTGTCATATTCATGTTTCTGTCGTGTATAATAGCTAATGTTGGTGAAAGCAAGATAAAAATGCTGTTTTAAGCATGCAAAAGCAAACAAAACACCGTTTTCAAGTATTTAAACTATAATATTCATGTTTCTCTCATGTATAATAGCTAATGTTGGTGAAAGCAAGACAAAAATGCTGTTTTAAGCATGCAAAAGCATACAAAACACCGTTTTCAAGTACTTAAACTGTCATATTCATGTATATGTCGTGTGTAATGGCTTATGTTTTCAAAATCAAGATAAAATTACTGTTTTCAGCTTGCAAAAACATACAAAATTCTGTTTTCAAGTATTTAAACTGTCATATTCAGGTTTCTGTCGTGTATAATAGCTAATGTTGGTGAAAGCAAGATAAAAATGCTGTTTTAAGCATACAAAACACCGTTTTCAAGTATTTTAACTGTCATATTCATGTATATGTCGTGTGTAATGGCTTATGTTTGCTAAATCAAGATAAAATAGCTGTTTTCAGCTTGCCAAAACATAAAAAATGCTGTTTTCAAATATTTAAACTGTCATATTCATGTTTCGGTCGTGTATAATAGTTAATGTTGGTGAAAGCAAGATAAAAATGCTGTTTTAAGCATGCAAAAGCATACAAAACACCGTTTTCAAGTATTTAAACTGTCATATTCATGTTTCTGTCGGGTATAATAGCTAATGTTGGTGAAAGCAAGATAAAAATGCTGTTTTAAGCATGCAAAAGCATACTAAACACGGTTTTCAAGTATTTAAACTGTCATATTCATGTATATGTCGTGTGTAATGGCTTATGTTTGCAAAGTCAAGATAAAATAGCTGTTTTCAGCTTGCAAAAACATACAAAATGCTGTTTTCAAGTATATAAACTGTCATATTCTTGTTTCTGTCGTGTATGATAGCTAATGTTGGTGAAAGCAAGATAAAAATGGTGTATAATAGCTAATGTTGGTGAAAGCAAGACAAAAATGCTGTTTTAAGCATGCAAAAGCATACAAAACACCGTTTTCAAGTATTAAAACTGTCATATTCATGTACATGTCGTGTGTAATGGCTTATGTTTGCAAAATCAAGATAAAATAGCTGTTTTCAGCTTGCAAAAACATACAAAATGCTGTTTTCAAGTATTTAAACTGTCATATTCATGTTTCTGTCGTGTATAATAGCTAAGGTTGGTGAAAGCAAGATAAAAATGTTGTTTTAACCATACAAAAGCATACAAAACACCGTTTTCAAGTATCTAAACTGTCATATTCATGTATATGTCGTGTGTAATGGCTTATGTTTGCAAAATTAAGATAAAATAGCTGTTTTCAGCTATCAAAAACATACAAAATGCTGTTTTTAAGTATTTAAACTGTCATATTCATGTTTCTGTCGTGTATAATAACTAATGTTGGTGAAAGCAAGATAAAAATGCTGTTTATGCATACAAAAGCATACAAAACACCGTTTTCAAGTATTTAAACTGTCATATTCATGTATATGTCGTGTGTAATGGCTTATGTTTGCAAAATCAAGATAAAATGGCTGTTTTCAGCTTGCAAAAACATACAAAATGCTGTTTTCAAGTATTTAAACTGTCATATTCATGTTTCTGTCGTGTATAATAGCTAATGTTGGTGAAAGCAAGATAAAAATGCCGTTTTAAGCATGCAAAAGCATACAAAACACCGTTTTCAAGTATTTAAACTGTCATATTCATGTTTCTGTCGTGTATAATAGCTAATGTTAGTGAAAGCAAGACTAAAATGCTGTTTTAAGCATGCAAAAGCATACAAAATACCGTTTTCAAGTATTTAAACTGTCATATTCATGTATATGTCGTGTGTAATGGCTTATGTTTGGAAAATCAAGATAAAAATGCTGTTTTAAGCATGCAAAAGCATACAAAACACCGTTTTCAAGTATTTAAATTGTCATATTTATGTTTCTGTCGTGTATAATAGCTAATGTTGGTGAAAGCAATATAAAAATGCTGTTTTAGGCATGCAAAAGCATACAAAACACCGTTTTCAAGTATTTAAACTGTCATATTTATGAATATGTCGTGTGTAATGGCTTATGTTTGCAAAATCAAGATAAAATAGCTGTTTTCAGCTTGCAAAAACATACAAAACACAGTTTTCAAGTATTTAACTGTCATATTCATGT
Source organism: Poecilus cupreus (assembly GCA_963942605.1). Taxonomy (NCBI): domain Eukaryota; kingdom Metazoa; phylum Arthropoda; class Insecta; order Coleoptera; family Carabidae; genus Poecilus; species Poecilus cupreus. The sequence goes on from CAWWDY010002421.1 coordinate 15,591, forward strand.
TTCTGTCGTGTATAATAGCTAATGTTGGTGAAAGCAAGATAAAAGTGCTGTTTTAAGCATACAAAAGCATACAAAACACCGTTTTCAAGTATTTAAACTGTCATATTCATGTATATGTCGTGTGTAATGGCTTATGTTTGCAAAGTCAAGATAAAATAGCTGTTTTCAGCTTGCAAAACAATACAAAATGCTGTTTTCAAGTATTTAAACTGTCATATTCATGTTTCTGTCGTGTATAATAGCTAATGTTGGTGAAAGCAAAATAAAAATGCAGTTTTAAGCATGCAAAAGCATACAAAACACCGGTTTCAAGTATTTAAACTGTCATATTTATGTATATGTTGTGTGCAATGGCTTATGTTTGCAAAATCAAGATAAAATAGCTGTTTTAAGCATGCAAAAGCATACAAAACACCGTTTTCAAGTATTTAAATTGTCATATTCATGTTTCTGTCGTGTATAATAGCTAATGTTGGTGAAAGCAATATAAAAATGCTGTTTTAAGCATGCAAAAGCATACAAAACACCGTTTTAAAGTATTTAAACTGTCACATTCATGTATATGTCGTGTGTAATGGCTTATGTTTGCTAAATCAAGATAAAATAGCTGTTTTCAGCTTGAAGAACATACAAAATGCTGTTTTCAAATATTTAAACTGTCATATTCATGTATCTGTCGTGTATAATAGCTAATGTTGGTGAAAGAAAGATAAAAATGCTGTTTTAAGCATGCAAAAGCATACAAAACACCGTTTTCAAGTATTTAAACTGTCATATTCAAGTATATGTCGTGTGTAATGGCTTATGTTTGCAAAATCAAGATAAAATAGCTGCTTTCAGCTTGCAAAAACATACAAAATGCTGTTTTTAAGTATTTAAACTGTCATATTCATATTTCTGTCGTGTATAATAGCTAATGTTGGTGAAAGCAAGATAAAAATGCTATTTTAAGCATGCAAAAGCATACAAAACATCGTTTTCAAGTATTTAAACTGTCATATTCATGTATATGTCGTGTGTAATGGCTTATGTTTGCAAAATCAAGATAAAATAGCTGTTTTCAGCTTGCAAAAACATACAAAGTGCTGTTTTCAAGTATTTAAACTGTCATATTCATGTTTCTGTCGTGTATAATAGCTAATGTTGGTGAAAGCAAGATAAAAATGCTGTTTAAGCATACAAAAGCATACAAAACACCGTTTTCAAGTATTTAAACTGTCATATTCATGTTTATGTCCTGTGTAATGGCTTATGATTGCAAAATCAAGATAAAATAGCTGTTTTCAGCTTGCAAAAACATACAAAATGCTGTTTACAAGTATTTTAACTGTCATATTCATGTTTCTGTCGTGTATAATAGCTAATGTTGGTGAAAGCAAGATAAAAATGCTGTTTTAAGCATGTAAAAGCATACAAAACACCGTTTTTAAGTATTTAAACTGTCATATTCATGTTTCTGTCGTGTATAATAGCTAATGTTGGTGAAAGCAAGATAAAAATGCTGTTTTAAGCATGCAAAAGCAAACAAAACACCGTTTTCAAGTATTTAAACTATAATATTCATGTTTCTCTCATGTATAATAGCTAATGTTGGTGAAAGCAAGACAAAAATGCTGTTTTAAGCATGCAAAAGCATACAAAACACCGTTTTCAAGTTTTTAAACTGTCATATTCATGTATATGTCGTGTGTAATGGCTTATGTTTTCAAAATCAAGATAAAATTACTGTTTTCAGCTTGCAAAAACATACAAAATTCTGTTTTCAAGTATTTAAACTGTCATATTCAGGTTTCTGTCGTGTATAATAGCTAATGTTGGTGAAAGCAAGATAAAAATGCTGTTTTAAGCATACAAAACACCGTTTTCAAGTATTTTAACTGTCATATTCATGTATATGTCGTGTGTAATGGCTTATGTTTGCTAAATCAAGATAAAATAGCTGTTTTCAGCTTGCCAAAACATACAAAATGCTGTTTTCAAATATTTAAACTGTCATATTCATGTTTCGGTCGTGTATAATAGTTAATGTTGGTGAAAGCAAGATAAAAATGCTGTTTTAAGCATGCAAAAGCATACAAAACACCGTTTTCAAGTATTTAAACTGTCATATTCATGTTTCTGTCGGGTATAATAGCTAATGTTGGTGAAAGCAAGATAAAATTGCTGTTTTAAGCATGCAAAAGCATACTAAACACGGTTTTCAAGTATTTAAACTGTCATATTCATGTATATGTCGTGTGTAATGGCTTATGTTTGCAAAGTCAAAATAAAATAGCTGTTTTCAGCTTGCAAAAACATACAAAATGCTGTTTTCAAGTATATAAACTGTCATATTCTTGTTTCTGTCGTGTATGATAGCTAATGTTGGTGAAAGCAAGATAAAAATGGTGTATAATAGCTAATGTTGGTGAAAGCAAGACAAAAATGCTGTTTTAAGCATGCAAAAGCATACAAAACACCGTTTTCAAGTATTTAAACTGTCATATTCATGTACATGTCGTGTGTAATGGCTTATGTTTGCAAAATCAAGATAAAATAGCTGTTTTCAGCTTGCAAAAACATACAAAATGCTTTTTTCAAGTATTTAAACTGTCATATTCATGTTTCTGTCGTGTATAATAGCTAATGTTGGTGAAAGCAAGATAAAAATTCTGTTTTAACCATACAAAAGCATACAAAACACCGTTTTCAAGTATTTAAACTGTCATATTCATGTATATGTCGTGTATAATGGCTTATGTTTGCAAAATCAAGATAAAATAGCTGTTTTCAGCTTGCAAAAACATACAAAATGCTGTTTTCAAGTATTTAAACTGTCATATTCATGTTTCTGTCGTGTATAATAGCTAATGTTGGTGAAAGCAAGATAAAAATGCGGTTTTAAGCATGCAAAAGCATACAAAACACCGTTTTCAAGTATTTAATTTGTCATATTCATGTTTCTGTCGTGTATAATAGCTAATGTTGGTGAAAGCAAGACTAAAATGCTGTTTTAAGCATGCAAAAGCATACAAAATACCGTTTTCAAGTATTTAAACTGTCATATTCATGTATATGTCGTGTGTAATGGCTTATGTTTGGAAAATCAAGATAAAAATGCTGTTTTAAGCATGCAAAAGCATACAAAACACCGTTTTCAAGTATTTAAATTGTCATATTCATGTTTCTGTCGTGTATAATAGCTAATGTTGGTGAAAGCAATATAAAAATGCTGTTTTAGGCATGCAAAAGCATACAAAACACCGTTTTCAAGTATTTAAACTGTCATATTTATGAATATGTCGTGTGTAATGGCTTATGTTTGCAAAATCAAGATAAAATAGCTGTTTTCAGCTTGCAAAAACATACAAAACACCGTTTTCAAGTATTTAACTGTCATATTCATGTTTCTGTCGTGTATAATAGCTAATGTTGGTGAAAGCAAGATAAAAGTGCTGTTTTAAGCATACAAAAGCATACAAAACACCGTTTTCAAGTATTTAAACTGTCATATTCATGTATATGTCGTGTGTAATGGCTTATGTTTGCAAAGTCAAGATAAAATATCTGTTTTCAGCTTGCAAAACAATACAAAATGCTGTTTTCAAGTATTTAAACTGTCATATTCACGTTTCTGTCGTGTATAATAGCTAATGTTGGTGAAAGCAAAATAAAAATGCAGTTTTAAGCATGCAAAAGCATACAAAACAACGGTTTCAAGTATTTAAACAGTCATATTTATTTATATGTCGTGTGTAATGGCTTATGTTTGCAAAATCAAGATAAAATAGCTGTTTTCAGCTTGCAAAAACATACAAAATGCTGTTTTCAAGTATTTAACTGTCATATTCATGTTTCTGTCGCGTATAATAGCTAATGTTGGTGAAAGCAAGATAAAAATGCTGTTTTAAGTTTACAAAAGCATACAAAACACCGTTTTCAAGTATTTAAACTGTCATATTCATGTATATGTCGTGTGTAATGGCTTATGTTTGCTAAATCAAGATAAAATAGCTGTTTTCAGCTTGAAAAACATACAAAATGCTGTTTTCAAATATTTAAACTGTCATATTCATGTTTCTGTCGTGTATAATAGCTAATGTTGGTGAAAGCAAAATAAAAATGCAGTTTTAAGCATGCAAAAGCATACAAAACAACGGTTTCAAGTATTTAAACAGTCATATTTATTTATATGTCGTGTGTAATGGCTTATGTTTGCAAAATCAAGATAAAATAGCTGTTTTCAGCTTGCAAAAACATACAAAATGCTGTTTTCAAGTATTTAACTGTCATATTCATGTTTCTGTCGCGTATAATAGCTAATGTTGGTGAAAGCAAGATAAAAATGCTGTTTTAAGTTTACAAAAGCATACAAAACACCGTTTTCAAGTATTTAAACTGTCATATTCATGTATATGTCGTGTGTAATGGCTTATGTTTGCTAAATCAAGATAAAATAGCTGTTTTCAGCTTGAAAAACATACAAAATGCTGTTTTCAAATATTTAAACTGTCATATTCATGTTTCTGTCGTGTATAATAGCTAATGTTGGTGAAAGAAAGATAAAAATGCTCTTTTAAGCATGCAAAAGCATACAAAACACCGTTTTCAAGTATTTAAACTGTCATATTCAAGTATATGTCGTGTGTAATGGCTTATGTTTGCAAAATCAAGATAAAATAGCTGTTTTCAGCTTGCAAAAACATACAAAATGCTGTTTTTAAGTATTTAAACTGTCATATTCATGTTTCTGTCGTGTATAATAGCTAATGTTGGTGAAAGCAAGATAAAAATGCTGTTTTAAGCATGCAAAAGCATACAAAACACGGTTTTCAATTATTTAAACTGTCATATTCATGTATATGTCGTGTGTAATGGCTTATGTTTGCAAAGTCAAGATAAAATAGCTGTTTTCTGCTTGCAAAAACATACAAAATGCTGTTTTCAAGTATTTAAACTATCATATTCATGTTTCTGTCGTGTATAATAGCTAATGTTGGTGAAAGCAAGATAAAAATGCTGTTTTAAGCATGCAAAAGCATACAAAACACCGTTTTCAAGTATTCAAACTGTCATATTCATGTACATATCGTGTGTAATGGCTTATGTTTGCAAAATCAAGATAAAATAGCTGTTTTCAGCTTGCAAAAACATACAAAATGCTGTTTTCAAGTATTTAAACTGTCATATTCAGGTTTCTGTCGTGTATAATAGCTAAGGTTGGTGAAAGCAAGATAAAAATGTTGTTTTAACCATACAAAAGCATACAAAACACCGTTTTCAAGTATCTAAACTGTCATATTCATGTATATGTCGTGTGTAATGGCTTATGTTTGCAAAATTAAGATAAAATAGCTGTTTTCAGCTATCAAAAACATACAAAATGCTGTTTTTAAGTATTTAAACTGTCATATTCATGTTTCTGTCGTGTATAAAAACTAATGTTGGTGAAAGCAAGATAAAAATGCTGTTTATGCATACAAAAGCATACAAAACACCGTTTTCAAGTATTTAAACTGTCATATTCATGTATATGTCGTGTGTAATGGCTTATGTTTGCAAAATCAAGATAAAATAGCTGTTTTCAGCTTGCAAAAACATACAAAATGCTGTTTTCAAGTATTTAAACTGTCATATTCATGTTTCTGTCGTGTATAATAGCTAATGTTGGTGAAAGCAAGATAAAAATGCCGTTTTAAGCATGCAAAAGCATACAAAACACCGTTTTCAAGTATTTAAACTGTCATATTCATGTTTCTGTCGTGTATAATAGCTAATGTTAGTGAAAGCAAGACTAAAATGCTGTTTTAAGCATGCAAAAGCATACAAAATACCGTTTTCAAGTATTTAAACTGTCATATTCATGTATATGTCGTGTGTAATGGCTTATGTTTGGAAAATCAAGATAAAAATGCTGTTTTAAGCATGCAAAAGCATACAAAACACCGTTTTCAAGTATTTAAATTGTCATATTCATGTTTCTGTCGTGTATAATAGCTAATGTTGGTGAAAGCAATATAAAAATGCTGTTTTAGGCATGCAAAAGCATACAAAACACCGTTTCAAGTATTTAAACTGTCATATTTATGAATATGTCGTGTGTAATGGCTTATGTTTGCAAAATCAAGATAAAATAGCTGTTTTCAGCTTGCAAAAACATACAAAACACAGTTTTCAAGTATTTAACTGTCATATTCATGTTTCTGTCGTGTATAATAGCTAATGTTGGTGAAAGCAAGATAAAAGTGCTGTTTTAAGCATACAAAAGCATACAAAACACCGTTTTCAAGTATTTAAACTGTCATATTCATGTATATGTCGTGTGTAATGGCTTATGTTTGCAAAGTCAAGATAAAATAGCTGTTTTCAGCTTGCAAAACAATACAAAATGCTGTTTTCAAGTATTTAAACTGTCATATTCATGTTTCTGTCGTGTATAATAGCTAATGTTGGTGAAAGCAAAATAAAAATGCAGTTTTAAGCATGCAAAAGCATACAAAACACCGGTTTCAAGTATTTAAACTGTCATATTTATGTATATGTCGTGTGCAATGGCTTATGTTTGCAAAATCAAGATAAAATAGCTGTTTTAAGCATGCAAAAGCATACAAAACACCGTTTTCAAGTATTTAAATTGTCATATTCATGTTTCTGTCGTGTATAATAGCTAATGTTGGTGAAAGCAATATAAAAATGCTGTTTTAAGCATGCAAAAGCATACAAAACACCGTTTTCAAGTATTTAAACTGTCATATTCATGTATATGTCGTGTGTAATGGCTTATGTTTGCTAAATCAAGATAAAATAGCTGTTTTCAGCTTGAAGAACATACAAAATGCTGTTTTCAAATATTTAAACTGTCATATTCATGTATCTGTCGTGTATAATAGCTAATGTTGGTGAAAGAAAGATAAAAATGCTGTTTTAAGCATGCAAAAGCATACAAAACACCGTTTTCAAGTATTTAAACTGTCATATTCAAGTATATGTCGTGTGTAATGGCTTATGTTTGCAAAATCAAGATAAAATAGCTGCTTTCAGCTTGCAAAAACATACAAAATGCTGTTTTTAAGTATTTAAACTGTCATATTCATATTTCTGTCGTGTATAATAGCTAATGTTGGTGAAAGCAAGATAAAAATGCTATTTTAAGCATGCAAAAGCATACAAAACATCGTTTTCAAGTATTTAAACTGTCATATTCATGTATATGTCGTGTGTAATGGCTTATGTTTGCAAAATCAAGATAAAATAGCTGTTTTCAGCTTGCAAAAACATACAAAGTGCTGTTTTCAAGTATTTAAACTGTCATATTCATGTTTCTGTCGTGTATAATAGCTAATGTTGGTGAAAGCAAGATAAAAATGCTGTTTAAGCATACAAAAGCATACAAAACACCGTTTTCAAGTATTTAAACTGTCATATTCATGTTTATGTCCTGTGTAATGGCTTATGTTTGCAAAATCAAGATAAAATAGCTGTTTTCAGCTTGCAAAAACATACAAAATGCTGTTTACAAGTATTTTAACTGTCATATTCATGTTTCTGTCGTGTATAATAGCTAATGTTGGTGAAAGCAAGATAAAAATGCTGTTTTAAGCATGTAAAAGCATACAAAACACCGTTTTTAAGTATTTAAACTGTCATATTCATGTTTCTGTCGTGTATAATAGCTAATGTTGGTGAAAGCAAGATAAAAATGCTGTTTTAAGCATGCAAAAGCAAACAAAACACCGTTTTCAAGTATTTAAACTATAATATTCATGTTTCTCTCATGTATAATAGCTAATGTTGGTGAAAGCAAGACAAAAATTGCTGTTTTAAGCATGCAAAAGCATACAAAACACCGTTTTCAAGTATTTAAACTGTCATATTCATGTATATGTCGTGTGTAATGGCTTATGTTTTCAAAATCAAGATAAAATTACTGTTTTCAGCTTGCAAAAACATACAAAATTCTGTTTTCAAGTATTTAAACTGTCATATTCAGGTTTCTGTCGTGTATAATAGCTAATGTTGGTGAAAGCAAGATAAAAATGCTGTTTTAAGCATACAAAACACCGTTTTCAAGTATTTTAACTGTCATATTCATGTATATGTCGTGTGTAATGGCTTATGTTTGCTAAATCAAGATAAAATAGCTGTTTTCAGCTTGCCAAAACATAGAAAATGCTGTTTTCAAATATTTAAACTGTCATATTCATGTTTCGGTCGTGTATAATAGTTAATGTTGGTGAAAGCAAGATAAAAATGCTGTTTTAAGCATGCAAAAGCATACAAAACACCGTTTTCAAGTATTTAAACTGTCATATTCATGTTTCTGTCGGGTATAATAGCTAATGTTGGTGAAAGCAAGATAAAATTGCTGTTTTAAGCATGCAAAAGCATACTAAACACGGTTTTCAAGTATTTAAACTGTCATATTCATGTATATGTCGTGTGTAATGGCTTATGTTTGCAAAGTCAAAATAAAATAGCTGTTTTCAGCTTGCAAAAACATACAAAATGCTGTTTTCAAGTATATAAACTGTCATATTCTTGTTTCTGTCGTGTATGATAGCTAATGTTGGTGAAAGCAAGATAAAAATGGTGTATAATAGCTAATGTTGGTGAAAGCAAGACAAAAATGCTGTTTTAAGCATGCAAAAGCATACAAAACACCGTTTTCAAGTATTTAAACTGTCATATTCATGTACATGTCGTGTGTAATGGCTTATGTTTGCAAAATCAAGATAAAATAGCTGTTTTCAGCTTGCAAAAACATACAAAATGCTTTTTTCAAGTATTTAAACTGTCATATTCATGTTTCTGTCGTGTATAATAGCTAATGTTGGTGAAAGCAAGATAAAAATTCTGTTTTAACCATACAAAAGCATACAAAACACCGTTTTTAAGTATTTAAACTGTCATATTCATGTATATGTCGTGTGTAATGGCTTATGTTTGCAAAATTAAGATAAAATAGCTGTTTTCAGCTATCAAAAACATTCAAAATGCTGTTTTTAAGTATTTAAACTGTCATATTCATGTTTCTGTCGTGTATAATAACTAATGTTGGTGAAAGCAAGATAAAAATGCTGTTTATGCATACAAAAGCATACAAAACACCGTTTTCAAGTATTTAAACTGTCATATTCATGTATATGTCGTGTGTAATGGCTTATGTTTGCAAAATCAAGATAAAATAGCTGTTTTCAGCTTGCAAAAACATACAAAATGCTGTTTTCAAGTATTTAAACTGTCATATTCATGTTTCTGTCGTGTATAATAGCTAATGTTGGTGAAAGCAAGATAAAAATGCCGTTTTAAGCATGCAAAAGCATACAAAACACCGTTTTCAAGTATTTAAACTGTCATATTCATGTTTCTGTCGTGTATAATAGCTAATGTTAGTGAAAGCAAGACTAAAATGCTGTTTTAAGCATGCAAAAGCATACAAAATACCGTTTTCAAGTATTTAAACTGTCATATTCATGTATATGTCGTGTGTAATGGCTTATGTTTGGAAAATCAAGATAAAAATGCTGTTTTAAGCATGCAAAAGCATACAAAACACCGTTTTCAAGTATTTAAATTGTCATATTCATGTTTCTGTCGTGTATAATAGCTAATGTTGGTGAAAGCAATATAAAAATGCTGTTTTAGGCATGCAAAAGCATACAAAACACCGTTTTCAAGTATTTAAACTGTCATATTTATGAATATGTCGTGTGTAATGGCTTATGTTTGCAAAATCAAGATAAAATAGCTGTTTTCAGCTTGCAAAAACATACAAAACACAGTTTTCAAGTATTTAACTGTCATATTCATGTTTCTGTCGTGTATAATAGCTAATGTTGGTGAAAGCAAGATAAAAGTGCTGTTTTAAGCATACAAAAGCATACAAAACACCGTTTTCAAGTATTTAAACTGTCATATTCATGTATATGTCGTGTGTAATGGCTTATGTTTGCAAAGTCAAGATAAAATAGCTGTTTTCAGCTTGCAAAACAATACAAAATGCTGTTTTCAAGTATTTAAACTGTCATATTCATGTTTCTGTCGTGTATAATAGCTAATGTTGGTGAAAGCAAAATAAAAATGCAGTTTTAAGCATGCAAAAGCATACAAAACACCGGTTTCAAGTATTTAAACTGTCATATTTATGTATATGTCGTGTGCAATGGCTTATGTTTGCAAAATCAAGATAAAATAGCTGTTTTAAGCATGCAAAAGCATACAAAACACCGTTTTCAAGTATTTAAATTGTCATATTCATGTTTCTGTCGTGTATAATAGCTAATGTTGGTGAAAGCAATATAAAAATGCTGTTTTAAGCATGCAAAAGCATACAAAACACCGTTTTCAAGTATTTAAACTGTCATATTCATGTATATGTCGTGTGTAATGGCTTATGTTTGCTAAATCAAGATAAAATAGCTGTTTTCAGCTTGAAGAACATACAAAATGCTGTTTTCAAATATTTAAACTGTCATATTCATGTATCTGTCGTGTATAATAGCTAATGTTGGTGAAAGAAAGATAAAAATGCTGTTTTAAGCATGCAAAAGCATACAAAACACCGTTTTCAAGTATTTAAACTGTCATATTCAAGTATATGTCGTGTGTAATGGCTTATGTTTGCAAAATCAAGATAAAATAGCTGCTTTCAGCTTGCAAAAACATACAAAATGCTGTTTTTAAGTATTTAAACTGTCATATTCATATTTCTGTCGTGTATAATAGCTAATGTTGGTGAAAGCAAGATAAAAATGCTATTTTAAGCATGCAAAAGCATACAAAACATCGTTTTCAAGTATTTAAACTGTCATATTCATGTATATGTCGTGTGTAATGGCTTATGTTTGCAAAATCAAGATAAAATAGCTGTTTTCAGCTTGCAAAAACATACAAAGTGCTGTTTTCAAGTATTTAAACTGTCATATTCATGTTTCTGTCGTGTATAATAGCTAATGTTGGTGAAAGCAAGATAAAAATGCTGTTTAAGCATACAAAAGCATACAAAACACCGTTTTCAAGTATTTAAACTGTCATATTCATGTTTATGTCCTGTGTAATGGCTTATGTTTGCAAAATCAAGATAAAATAGCTGTTTTCAGCTTGCAAAAACATACAAAATGCTGTTTACAAGTATTTTAACTGTCATATTCATGTTTCTGTCGTGTATAATAGCTAATGTTGGTGAAAGCAAGATAAAAATGCTGTTTTAAGCATGTAAAAGCATACAAAACACCGTTTTTAAGTATTTAAACTGTCATATTCATGTTTCTGTCGTGTATAATAGCTAATGTTGGTGAAAGCAAGATAAAAATGCTGTTTTAAGCATGCAAAAGCAAACAAAACACCGTTTTCAAGTATTTAAACTATAATATTCATGTTTCTCTCATGTATAATAGCTAATGTTGGTGAAAGCAAGACAAAAATTGCTGTTTTAAGCATGCAAAAGCATACAAAACACCGTTTTCAAGTATTTAAACTGTCATATTCATGTATATGTCGTGTGTAATGGCTTATGTTTTCAAAATCAAGATAAAATTACTGTTTTCAGCTTGCAAAAACATACAAAATTCTGTTTTCAAGTATTTAAACTGTCATATTCAGGTTTCTGTCGTGTATAATAGCTAATGTTGGTGAAAGCAAGATAAAAATGCTGTTTTAAGCATACAAAACACCGTTTTCAAGTATTTTAACTGTCATATTCATGTATATGTCGTGTGTAATGGCTTATGTTTGCTAAATCAAGATAAAATAGCTGTTTTCAGCTTGCCAAAACATAGAAAATGCTGTTTTCAAATATTTAAACTGTCATATTCATGTTTCGGTCGTGTATAATAGTTAATGTTGGTGAAAGCAAGATAAAAATGCTGTTTTAAGCATGCAAAAGCATACAAAACACCGTTTTCAAGTATTTAAACTGTCATATTCATGTTTCTGTCGGGTATAATAGCTAATGTTGGTGAAAGCAAGATAAAATTGCTGTTTTAAGCATGCAAAAGCATACTAAACACGGTTTTCAAGTATTTAAACTGTCATATTCATGTATATGTCGTGTGTAATGGCTTATGTTTGCAAAGTCAAAATAAAATAGCTGTTTTCAGCTTGCAAAAACATACAAAATGCTGTTTTCAAGTATATAAACTGTCATATTCTTGTTTCTGTCGTGTATGATAGCTAATGTTGGTGAAAGCAAGATAAAAATGGTGTATAATAGCTAATGTTGGTGAAAGCAAGACAAAAATGCTGTTTTAAGCATGCAAAAGCATACAAAACACCGTTTTCAAGTATTTAAACTGTCATATTCATGTACATGTCGTGTGTAATGGCTTATGTTTGCAAAATCAAGATAAAATAGCTGTTTTCAGCTTGCAAAAACATACAAAATGCTTTTTTCAAGTATTTAAACTGTCATATTCATGTTTCTGTCGTGTATAATAGCTAATGTTGGTGAAAGCAAGATAAAAATTCTGTTTTAACCATACAAAAGCATACAAAACACCGTTTTTAAGTATTTAAACTGTCATATTCATGTATATGTCGTGTGTAATGGCTTATGTTTGCAAAATTAAGATAAAATAGCTGTTTTCAGCTATCAAAAACATTCAAAATGCTGTTTTTAAGTATTTAAACTGTCATATTCATGTTTCTGTCGTGTATAATAACTAATGTTGGTGAAAGCAAGATAAAAATGCTGTTTATGCATACAAAAGCATACAAAACACCGTTTTCAAGTATTTAAACTGTCATATTCATGTATATGTCGTGTATAATGGCTTATGTTTGCAAAATCAAGATAAAATAGCTGTTTTCAGCTTGCAAAAACATACAAAATGCTGTTTTCAAGTATTTAAACTGTCATATTCATGTTTCTGTCGTGTATAATAGCTAATGTTGGTGAAAGCAAGATAAAAATGCCGTTTTAAGCATGCAAAAGCATACAAAACACCGTTTTCAAGTATTTAATTTGTCATATTCATGTTTCTGTCGTGTATAATAGCTAATGTTGGTGAAAGCAAGACTAAAATGCTGTTTTAAGCATGCAAAAGCATACAAAATACCGTTTTCAAGTATTTAAACTGTCATATTCATGTATATGTCGTGTGTAATGGCTTATGTTTGGAAAATCAAGATAAAAATGCTGTTTTAAGCATGCAAAAGCATACAAAACACCGTTTTCAAGTATTTAAATTGTCATATTCATGTTTCTGTCGTGTATAATAGCTAATGTTGGTGAAAGCAATATAAAAATGCTGTTTTAGGCATGCAAAAGCATACAAAACACCGTTTTCAAGTATTTAAACTGTCATATTTATGAATATGTCGTGTGTAATGGCTTATGTTTGCAAAATCAAGATAAAATAGCTGTTTTCAGCTTGCAAAAACATACAAAACACCGTTTTCAAGTATTTAACTGTCATATTCATGTTTCTGTCGTGTATAATAGCTAATGTTGGTGAAAGCAAGATAAAAGTGCTGTTTTAAGCATACAAAAGCATACAAAACACCGTTTTCAAGTATTTAAACTGTCATATTCATGTATATGTCGTGTGTAATGGCTTATGTTTGCAAAGTCAAGATAAAATAGCTGTTTTCAGCTTGCAAAACAATACAAAATGCTGTTTTCAAGTATTTAAACTGTCATATTCATGTTTCTGTCGTGTATAATAGCTAATGTTGGTGAAAGCAAAATAAAAATGCAGTTTTAAGCATGCAAAAGCATACAAAACAACGGTTTCAAGTATTTAAACAGTCATATTTATTTATATGTCGTGTGTAATGGCTTATGTTTGCACAATCAAGATAAAATAGCTGTTTTCAGCTTGCAAAAACATACAAAATTCTGTTTTCAAGTATTTAACTGTCATATTCATGTTTCTGTCGCGTATAATAGCTAATGTTGGTGAAAGCAAGATAAAAATGCTGTTTTAAGTTTACAAAAGCATACAAAACACCGTTTTCAAGTATTTAAACTGTCATATTCATGTATATGTCGTGTGTAATGGCTTATGTTTGCTAAATCAAGATAAAATAGCTGTTTTCAGCTTGAAAAACATACAAAATGCTGTTTTCAAATATTTAAACTGTCATATTCATGTTTCTGTCGTGTATAATAGCTAATGTTGGTGAAAGCAAAATAAAAATGCAGTTTTAAGCATGCAAAAGCATACAAAACAACGGTTTCAAGTATTTAAACAGTCATATTTATTTATATGTCGTGTGTAATGGCTTATGTTTGCAAAATCAAGATAAAATAGCTGTTTTCAGCTTGCAAAAACATACAAAATGCTGTTTTCAAGTATTTAACTGTCATATTCATGTTTCTGTCGCGTATAATAGCTAATGTTGGTGAAAGCAAGATAAAAATGCTGTTTTAAGTTTACAAAAGCATACAAAACACCGTTTTCAAGTATTTAAACTGTCATATTCATGTATATGTCGTGTGTAATGGCTTATGTTTGCTAAATCAAGATAAAATAGCTGTTTTCAGCTTGAAAAACATACAAAATGCTGTTTTCAAATATTTAAACTGTCATATTCATGTTTCGTCGTGTATAATAGCTAATGTTGGTGAAAGAAAGATAAAAATGCTCTTTTAAGCATGCAAAAGCATACAAAACACCGTTTTCAAGTATTTAAACTGTCATATTCAAGTATATGTCGTGTGTAATGGCTTATGTTTGCAAAATCAATATAAAATAGCTGTTTTCAGCTTGCAAAAACATACAAAATGCTGTTTTTAAGTATTTAAACTGTCATATTCATGTTTCTGTCGTGTATAATAGCTAATGTTGGTGAAAGCAAGATAAAAATGCTGTTTTAAGCATGCAAAAGCATACAAAACACGGTTTTCAATTATTTAAACTGTCATATTCATGTATATGTCGTGTGTAATGGCTTATGTTTGCAAAGTCAAGATAAAATAGCTGTTTTCTGCTTGCAAAAACATACAAAATGCTGTTTTCAAGTATTTAAACTATCATATTCATGTTTCTGTCGTGTATAATAGCTAATGTTGGTGAAAGCAAGATAAAAATGCTGTTTTAAGCATGCAAAAGCATACAAAACACCGTTTTCAAGTATTTAAACTGTCATATTCATATATATGTCGTGTGTAATGGCTTATGTTTGCAAAAGCAAGTGTAACAAACGCTGCTGATGGCAGCGGCAGCAACGTTTTATCGGTTAAAAAAAGTGTATACTTACCTGCGGTCCGCTGCTACTGCGCTGGTAGGCTGGATCACTTTATTGAGCACTAGTATACGAAAACGGGTTAATAAAAATTAGAAGGCGACGACTTTAATTAAAAATATAATTTATTAAAAAGAAATATTAAAATACGAATTTAGAATAATATATATATATATATATATATATATATATATATATATATATATATATATATATATATATATATATATATCAAGATATGATAAAGGTAATATTAAAATCTAACTACCGGTTTCTGCAACCGACGGACTGAGAATCAGCTACCTGGTCGCTGCGGCCTTCTCAGTCCCCGTAGACGAACAAATATTGTTGAGGTAAGCGTTACCTTAAAACGGAAATTACTGTGACAGAATTTTGATGCGACCACATGTAATCAGAATTTTGAAAACTTGCAATTTATTACATTACTACCCCCTTAAGACTTAAATATATTTGAAAAAGAAATTTAAGTTCCTCGTTACAATATTTGTTCGCTAGTCACTTAAAATTTTCACATTCACACGTGGAGCACTGGCCGGCGCAATACTTGAATGTGCGGGGTGGAAGCGCTGACGGACCTGGTGGACGCGCAGTGATCGGGGTCGATGTTGAGTCGCAAGTCGGGCGCCGACATGGCTGAGCAAACTGGCAGTGATGGAACTTGCACTGGGTCCCGGTTTACGGTACCATTGTCTGTGGGTTCTGCAGGCGATGGTACGATGTTGGCTAGAAGAACTCTATTAAACAGCGCATGCCATAAACTTGCAAAAATTATAGAGCGGCTTCGGTTTTGGTATTGCGTCGTGCGCCGAATGGTCCAGCAGTTCAACGCTACCGAGGCGAGGTAGGCCAACATCGACCAGATGGTGTATATGGCTGCAACAATCGAGAAGACATTGCCTACCTTTGATAGAAAGCCCCAAACTTCTTCCGCGGCGTTTTTAGCGAGCGTTGAAAATTCAGATTGGCTGAACATATTCGGTAAATGATACCCCTGCGGATCTACCTCTACTCCCGCCACTCTCCGTGTCATCAAGTTCATTACGGCCTTCCGCTCATTGGGGAAGAGCAAGCGATGCTGGAACGCTTCCATTTCCGCTTTGGAATAAATTCCGTCCGAGGTCAGAGGTGTTATTTCCATCATAGGAAGATCTCCCAAGTCTTCATCGGTGCTGAGTTCCACGGGTATAGGGTTCGCCAGTCTTGGCTCTGGCGCCACCTCTATCCACTTGCCTTCTAGATGGTAAATCGCTGGAAGTCTGCTGTCGCAGTCAATCTGGGTACCTTGGTCCTGCAAGATACGCGTGACTGGGGTCATGAACTTGGATTCATTTTGATGGAGAACCGGTAATTCCTGGTAGCAGTATTCGGTTGTGCGGAACGTAACTATTTTGGGATGGCATTTCGCTACGTACAGTACTTCTCCGAGTACTCGTCCGGTGTGGCCGGCCGCTTCCTTGACCAAATCACTGACTACATCCGGTGATTCATGCGCCAACGCCAGGCGGTTTCTCAGCATCTGTTCTCGCAGTTGACAGCGCTTGAAAATGGAGTCGAAAATAAGATCACGAGCTTGCTGCTTTACGGCGATCTCTAGAAATAATAACTTGGATAGTACTTGGGCCATTAAATCGATGTTTTGACTAATCTTCCTAGATTTCTTATAATAGAAACCTAGTGTAGTCTCAAAGATAACCAGAAGGCGATTTTGTTCTGACCTCCAAGCTGGTTGATGACACAGGACATCCGAGGTTACTAGTCGTAACGCAAACACCGTCTCCTGCGTTTCGACGATGACGTATCTGCTAGGAGAGTGCGTGGAAGTAGAGTTCATTGTAACCAGCGTAGCAGGACCCTCGTACAGTACATCGATTCCGTGTACGGAACAGCGGTCCCGTGGGTCGACTTCCCAAGTGGTTTCACCCTTGACGTCATCGAAACAGTACTTATCTTTGTACGCACAGGCGTTACCGGACTGAAGAATTACTGTGTCCGTCTCTACGTCTGCCATAGTCGTATAATCGCTTAATTTCACAGAAATCGATGCACTTACGGTCACATCTTTGTAAACTACTCCGTTCCAAGTGTACTGTACACCGGAACATTTTCCTGTAGCCTCCAAAGATCCTGCTAGCGTGGTGGATATCTGTACGGTGTTGTTTGGCTCCAACCCTGCCACAATGCCTGCTCCAATTCCTTGAAGATCGAGCCTGCGGAATTTATGCGCATTCATACATGCCTCGGTCCGTATGTAATGAACGTAGTGCGCATGTCCTCCGGCAACGACTGATGAGTGCGAGTGCATGCCGCAGTGGAAAATAATTTGTCGCACTGAAACTAAACAGGAATATACGTGTACCTCGGTGTATCGTCTTTCTTGTACGAGCTGTATATTCTTGGTGATCTTCTCCGTGGCATTTCGTGGGTCTGGACATGGTTGGACCTTGAGTAATGATATCCTGGTTATTTCGGTTTCTGGGTCCGTGCAATCGTAGGCAATAATATGCGCTGCGGCCAGAGCTCCAAAAATACAAAAGCTAACTATAATATATTTATACATAATAATATAATAACAATAACCGCGACAATGTTAATTCTTAACGTAACTATCGTTGTCCGGTTGGCATAACCCAGGGCAGAACAGGAGCGGGGCCTTGGGCTCGTGTGTGGTAACGTCGCGTCACCGGCTGGTTGTCTTCCGGTTCAGTTTCAGTTGGTGGTGTTAGGTCCGGGTGCCCGACGGAATGGGTACTCTGGAAAGTCGAGTTACCCGATGT
The DNA here is from genome assembly GCA_963942605.1 of Poecilus cupreus. NCBI lineage: Eukaryota > Metazoa > Arthropoda > Insecta > Coleoptera > Carabidae > Poecilus > Poecilus cupreus. Next base: position 33,551 of record CAWWDY010002421.1, read on the forward strand.
GGTATCACGGCTACTGAAACTCGTAGTGCCTGGAACTGAACTTTGATTAGCGAGTGCCGTTGCGTTAGTTGTGTCGTTATCCCCAGGGTTGGTTTGAGGAGGTCTTATTGGGGTTAACCCCATGGTTCCGTTCTCTGCCGGGGAATCGGTATCGTATTTTAAGTTTATTGGCGTGTCGGCCAATCTTAGTTCATTCTCCGGGAGGGCTAAACAGTGCTTTAACCTATTGACGTGTACTTTTAACGTTTTACGTCCGTGAATTTCTTGAACGACCGCGTTGACACCATTTATATCTAAAATTCGGTACGGGCCCTGCCATTTCTTGCTGAGTTTATGGCTTATGCCGGCTTTAACATTTGGAACAAATAGATAGACTCGATCTCCTAATTTGAAAGTAACCGGCGCAGATTTTTTATTAAAAATTTGATGCACTCGGTCTGTAGTACGGTTCAAATGATCGCGGGCTTTTTGATGGGCTATTTTCATTCGTTGCATAAACTCAGACGCGTAATGTAGGTCAGTGTCGTATCTTGTTTTCAAAGGTTTAAAAATGGCGTCGAACGGGAGCTCTATGTCACGCCCATATAAAAGAAAGAACGGGCTATCACCGAGTGAAGAATGAGTCATGCTGCAGTAAGCTGATACGGCATACGGCAGCCATTCGTCCCAGTCGCGTTGGTCTGGTGTTATGTAATGTGATAGCAAATCTTTTAAAGTTCTGTGAGTTCGTTCGAGGCTACCGTTTGTCTGTGGTCTATACGCCGTAGTGTGAAGTCGTTCTATTTCTAAAAATTTACAGATTTCCTTCATGGTTCTCGAAAGAAAATTTGTCCCTAAGTCAGTCAAAAGTTGTCGTGGAGTACCGTGTCGTAACACTATACCTTTAACAAAATGTTTTGCAACGGTCTCCGCTGTCTGATCTTTCATCGGAAAGGCTTCCAGATAGCGAGTCGCGGCGTCTTGTACAGTTAACACGTACCTATGTCCATTGTCTGTCGTTGGTAACGGTCCTACAATGTCCATTGCAATTCGTTGGAATGGTCGTTGGACAGGTTGGAATTTCATGAGTGGAGCGGGACGGAGGTGCGGAGATGTTTTTCTTTGTGCACAAGAGACACAACGCTTGACATAATTTTTCACGTCAGATTTTAAAGTAGGCCAGAAAAATCTACTACTAACCCTTTGCAATGTCTTATCGATACCGCAATGTCCTGACAGAGGCGAGTCATGACAAGATTGCATAATTTGTCGTCTTAGCGATGTTGGTATTACGAGGCGGTCATCATATCGGTCATTATCAGATTTACGGTATAAAAGTCCGTCATCGTCCAAATAAAAGTCAGATGATGCTCGTGTCGCGTCATTTAAAAATGGTTGCAAGTCGCGATCCAACAGCTGGTTTTCCTTTACATTGTCACGATCCCAGATAACGTTATCATAGTTAGCGCGGAATAGTAAACGTACTGGTTTTATTCGCGATAATGCGTCAGCGTTGGAGTGTTTCTTGCCAGCGCGGTATTCTACTTTGAAATCGTACTCTGAGAGGATTAAAGACCAGCGTATTAATCGACTATTCGTCTCCTTTACTTGCATCAACCATTTTAAAGGTTGATGATCTACAATTACCGTAAAAGGTCGCCCGTATAAATAACACCGATAGTGTTTAATGCCCCACACAAGCGCTGCGCATTCTCTTTCTGTTGTACACAGATTTCTCTCGGATTTACTTAATTGTCTACTGGCGTACGCAATTGGCATTTCATGTCCATCGTACTTTTGACAGAGTACGGCGCTAATGGCAAATGCGGAAGCATCAGTACACAAAATAAACTCGCGATCAAAATCTGGATATTTTAAAATTGGCGACTTTATTAATGCTAAGCGTAAATGATCAAATGCATCTTGCGCTTGCTGGTTCCAATCAAATCTAGCGTGTTTTTTTGTAAGTGACGTTAAAGGTAAAGCTTTATCGGCAAAATTTGGAATAAATCTCCTATAGAAACCAACTAACCCAAGAAAAGAGCGTATATCTGTTACATTTTTCGGTGTGGGGTAATTTTGAATAACGGTTATTTTCTCGGTATCGGGTTTCACACCTGTATTGCTCACAATATGACCTAAATATTTTGTTTCTGTTTGCATAAATTTACATTTTCTCGGATTCAAAGCTAATTTTGCATTTCTAAGTCTGTCGAAAACGGCTCTGAGTTTAGAAATATGTTCATTAATATCGTTAGAACTGAAACAAATTATGTCGTCTAAATAAACAAAACAGTGAGAAACCGTTAAACCTGATAGAACAGTATACAAAAGCCGTTGCCACGTACTTGGACTATTTGCCAGCCCGAATGGCATTCTATTGCATTCATAATGACCCCAAGGTACAGAAAACGCTGTTTTCTCGCGATCTTTAGAGTCAACTTCAACTTGCCAATATCCTTTGGTGAGATCTTGGGTGGTGAATCTCTCGGCTTTACCTAGCTGATCTAAGGTATCTTGTAAATTCGGAATGGGGAAAAAGTCACGTTTTGTAACAGAATTAAGGGCTCGATAATCGATACAAAATCGATATGAGCTCTCCCCATTCGAATTTATTTTTTCTACCAAGACGACAGGGGCAGACCAGGGGGAGGTAGACGGCGAAATTATGTTATTTTCTAACATTTCGTCTATCATGGACTTCATAATTTGACGTCTACTAAACGGAATACGATAAGGGGCTCGAGTTACAGGCGCACTGTCTCCCGTCAAAATGCGGTGTTTTACCAGACTCGTTTGGCCTAATGGTTCTTGATTTGATTTGAAAATGTCCGCGTATTCTAATAAAAATTTGGAAAATTCATTGTTTTCTTCTCTACTTAAATGACTTAAATCAAATAATTCGGAAATTTGTTCAGAAGATATTAGGTGAATGTTGCTCTCTTTTAAATATTCGTTTTGAGAACAATCGCTGTCTGATTCTTCGGCGCGCAAGGCAGATGCTATTGCAACATTCTTGGAAATGGTTACGGTTTCGGAGCTAACATTTAAAATATTAACATACACTACACTTTGAGGATGAACTTTAGTAATCGTGCGGGCTACAAGTACGCCATGTAATTCAATATCTTTCGGTTCTATTACGTAAAACCTATCCTTTGCGTGTTTACTTAATTTTGCTGAACAAACACACATGTGTCGTGGCGGTAGTTCTAATTTGTCATTGAGACGGACGGTGAACTCGGAAATTGTCTGCTTATCTGCAGTTTTGATTTCTGCTGATAACGGCGGTAGATTCTGAGGTTGTATAGAAATTTTATCTTTTCCGTTGTGCGGAGTCGGATCAAATTTCTCGGTATCAGAATCAAACTCGGTTTGCGATTTAGTAAAATGAGAGTTTGGCGTCTCATTTTTACTTATGGTTAGGGTGCGAATCTCTTCCTTAGTGTCATCCTTTTTTGATATTTCAATCATCGACAAAATGTGATTATTTATTTGGAAACTATTTTCCTCGAAATTTAGCGTTACACGTTTAGCATCCAAAAAATCGACTCCAATCAGTCCATCTGTAGGCATGTACAAATCATCTGAGCAGACAATAAAACGATGGTTGACTTTCTGTGACAACCCGAACGAACAAGTGAGGTCTACGGATCCATCACTACTTAAATGGTTGCCAGAAACGTCAACTAAAATGTCGCTTATGCTTGAAGTCGGTAACTAATGTTTTACTACAACGTGGCGTTTAATTAAAGACATAGCCGCTCCGGAGTCTACTAAGAAACTGTAGGCTACATTTTTAATTTTGAAAAATATTTTTCTTGTTTTATCGGGATTAAAATTTGCGACCCTTGGGATGACACTCAAAGATTCGGTTTTTAAACTGTCTGACGTTGGGTCGTCGTCGAGACAGGTTCCCCGTTTAAAGGACAGTTAGCCGCTACGTGTCCCGATTTTACGCATTTATAACAAAATTGTTGTTTTGATTTTGGACACGATTTGTAATTGTGATCGGTACTGCCGCAGTTAAAGCATCGACCTCTCATTTGCGGATATTTTTGATCGGTTCGCAACCTGGTCTTAGGGGTTTTAGAGAAGGGCTTTTTATTTTGCTCCTTACTTTTTGAGTTGGTGGAAACTTGCGGCTTGGTAGCCATCGCTCGAATACTCGATTTGTGAGCATCCGCCTTTGTTTCCTTGTAGAGCCGGGCTAACACTGCCTCGCAATGTTCAGCATACGGTAAAGCGCTCTCTATGGTTTCGAATTGCTGATACCTACATATTTCGTTTGCTAGCCGCGTGTCTAACCCGTCCAAAAATTGTTTGATTAACAAGGTTTCGCATTTAATTTTGTTCCTAAAATTTAGGTATTCGTTATCGGTGGAGGCGGGAAACATTTTTGACGCTGCTGTTTCCAGACGTAACGCATATTTACGTAGAGATTCGTCTTTTTTCCGAAATATTTTCAGAAAATCTCGCTCTGCTGAAGCAGGGTCAACTTTTCGCCCGTATAGGTCAATTAACCATTGCCGAAAAAGTACTACCGTCGTTGGTCTTTTGTCTCTGGGTAAAGAATAGAAACAATTCTGTGCGTCGCCACGTAACTTTAATTTCATAACATTAACAATTTGTACCTCGTTCCATTTGTAACACTCAGCGACTGCTGCAACATTATCAAGAAACGCCTCTAAGTCTGGTCCACCCGAATACGGTTCGATAGCTTTCATGGCGGACATCGTACTCGGCTCGAAGAAAATTTGAGTACAGTCTGAGTCTCGTATAGGAGATGAGGTTGGTGCGGATGCGTGTGTCACTGGGGGTGACCCCAGAAAAGGAATATCGGGTTTTGGTTTAGCAGGATAATGTGGCGGAATATGATACGAAAAAGGTTGGGCATAAGATGGACCGGGCATTGCGTACGGGTATTGCGGCGGGTAACCGTGTTGTAGTAAACGGTATGGATTCTCAGTAACAAAAGTAGGTATCGATGGTCCTGTCGGTGGTAATGTGTACGTCACGGTGGTATCGGTAGTTAAACTAGTCGTAATTACGGTCGTCGTAGTCGTCGTATTTGCCGTTGTTGCCATTTTTTACGTTATATATATGAGCGATTAATATTCAACCAATAATACGTGATGATCCTCACTTTTTTAAAACGGTACGTAATGATTCAACCAATTGAATGATTGAATCCCACTTCTGACACCACTGTAACAAACGCTGCTGATGGCAGCGGCAGCAACGTTTTATCGGTTAAAAAAAGTGTATATTTACCTGCGGTCCGCTGCTACTGCGCTGGTAGGCTGGATCACTTTATTGAGCACTAGTATACGAAAACGGGTTAATAAAAATTAGAAGGCGACGACTTTAATTAAAAATATAATTTATTAAAAAGAAATATTAAAATACGAATTTAGAATAATATATATATATATATATCAAGATATGATAAAGGTAATATTAAAATCTAACTACCGGTTTCTGCAACCGACGGACTGAGAATCAGCTACCTGGTCGCTGCGGCCTTCTCAGTCCCCGTAGACGAACAAATATTGTTGAGGTAAGCGTTACCTTAAAACGGAAATTACTGTGACAGAATTTTGATGCGACCACATGTAATCAGAATTTTGAAAACTTGCAATTTATTACACAAGATAAAATAGATGTTTTCAACTTGCAAAACATACAAAATGCTGTTTTTAAGTATTTAAACTGTCATATTCATGTTTCTGTCGTGTATAATAGCTAATGTTGGTGAAAGCAAGATAAAAATGCTGTTTAAGCATACAAAAGCATACAAGACACCGTTTTCAAGTATTTAAACTGTCATATTCAAGTATATGTCGTGTGTAATGGCTTATGTTTGCAAAATCAAGATAAAATAGCTGTTTTCAGCTTGCAAAAACATACAAAATGCTGTTTTCAAGTATGTAACTGTCATATTCATGTTTCTGTCGTGTATAATAGCTAATGTTGGTGAAGGCAAGATAAAAATGCTGTTTTAAGCATACAAAAGCATACAAAACACCGTTTTCAAGTATTTAAACTGTCATATTCAAGTATATGTCGTGTGTAATGGCTTATGTTTGCTAAATCAAGATAAAATAGCTGTTTTCAGCTTGAAAAACATACAAAATGCTGTTTTCAAATATTTAAACTGTCATATTCATGTTTCTGTCATGTATAATAGCTAATGTTGGTGAAAGAAAGATAAAAATGCTGTTTTAAGCATGCAAAAGCATACAAAACACCGTTTTCAAGTATTTAAACTGTCATATTCAAGTATATGTCGTGTGTAATGGCTTATGTTTGCAAAATCAAGATAAAATAGCTGTTTTCAGCTTGCAAAAACATACAGAATGCTGTTTTTAAGTATTTAAACTGTCATATTCATGTTTCTGTCGTGTATAATAGCTATTGTTGGTGAAAGCAAGATAAAAATGCTGTTTAAGCATACAAAAGCATACAAAACACCGTTTTCAAGTATTAAAACTGTCATATTCATGTTTCTGTCGTGTTTAATGGCTTATGTTTGCAAAATCAAGATAAAATAGCTGTTTTCAGCTTGCAAAAACATACAAAATGCTGCTTTCAAGTATTTATACTGTCATATTCATGTTTCTGTCGTGTATAATAGCTAATGTTGGTGAAAGCAAGATAAAAATGTCGTTTTAAGCATGCAAAAGCATACAAAACACCGTTTTCAAGTATTTAAACTGTCATATTTATGTTTCTGTCGTGTATAATAGCTAATGTTGGTGAAAGCAAGACTAAAATGCTTTTTAAGCATGCAAAAGCATACAAAACACCGTTTTTAAGTATTTAAACTGTCATATTCATGTATATGTCATGTGTAATGGCTTATGTTTGGAAAATCAAGATAAAAATGCTGTTTTAAGCATGCAAAAGCATACAAAACACCGTTTTCAAGTATTTAAATTGTCATATTCATGTTTCTGTCGTGTATAATAGCTAATGTTGGTGAAAGCAATATAAAAATGCTGTTTTAAGCATGCCAAAGCATACAAAACACCGTTTTCAAGTATTTAAACTGTCATATTCATGTATATGTCGTGTGTAATGGCTTATGTTTGCTAAATCAAGATAAAATAGCTGTTTTCAGCTTGAAGAACATACAAAATGCTGTTTTCAAATATTTAAACTGTCATATTCATGTTTCTGTCGTGTATAATAGCTAATGTTGGTGAAAGAAAGATAAAAATGCTGTTTTAAGCATGCAAAAGCATACAAAACACCGTTTTCAAGTATTTAAACTGTCATATTCAAGTATATGTCGTGTGTAATGGCTTATGTTTGCAAAATAAAGATAAAATAGCTGTTTTCAGCTTGCAAAAACATACAGAATGCTGTTTTTAAGTATTTAAACTGTCATATTCATGTTTCTGTCGTGTATAATAGCTAATGTTGGGAAAGCAAGATAAAAATGCTGTTTTAAGCATGCAAAAGCATACAAAACACGGTTTTCAAGTATTTAAACTGTCATATTCATGTATATGTCGTGTGTAATGGCTTATGTTTGTAAAGTCAAGATAAAATAGCTGTTTTCAGCTTGCAAAAACATACAAAATGCTGTTTTCAAGTATTTAAACTATCATATTCATGTTTCTGTCGTGTATAATAGCTAATGTTGGTGAAAGCAAGATAAAAATGCTGTTTTAAGCATACAAAACACCGTTTTCAAGTATTTAAACTGTCATATTCATGTTTCTGTCGTGTATAATAGCTAATGTTGGTGAAAGCAAGACAAAAATGCTGTTTTAAGCATGCAAAAGCATACAAAACACCGTTTTCAAGTATTTAAACTGTCATATTTATGTTTCTGTCGTGTATAATAGCTAATGTTGGTGAAAGCAAGACAAAAATGCTGTTTTAAGCATGCAAAAGCATACAAAACACCGTTTTCAAGTATTTAAACTGTCATGTTCATGTATATGTCGTGTGTAATGGCTTATGTTTGCTAAATCAAGATAAAATAGCTGTTTTCAGCTTGAAGAACATACAAAATGCTGTTTTCAAATATTTAAACTGTCATATTCATGTTTCTGTCGTGTATAATAGCTAATGTTGGTGAAAGCAAGATAAAAATGCTGTTTTAAGCATGCAAAAGCATACAAAACACGGTTTTCAAGTATTTAAACTGTCATATTCATGTATATGTCGTGTTTAATGGCTTATGTTTGCAAAGTCAAGATAAAATAGCTGTTTTCAGCTTGCAAAAACATACAAAATGCTGTTTTCAAGTATTTAAACTATCATATTCATGTTTCTGTCGTGTATAATAGCTAATGATGGTGAAAGCAAGATAAAAATGCTGTTTTAAGCATGCAAAAGCATACAAAACACCGTTTTCAAGTATTTAAACTGTCATATTCATGTTTCTGTCGTGTATAATAGCTAATGTTGGTGAAAGCAAGACAAAAATGCTGTTTTAAGCATGCAAAAGCATACAAAACACCGTTTTCAAGTATTTAAACTGTCATGTTCATGTTTCTGTCGTGTATAATAGCTAATGTTGGTGAAAGCAAGACAAAAATGCTGTTTTTAACATGCAAAAACATACAAAACACCGTTTTCAAGTATTTAAACTGTCATATTCATGTACATGTCGTGTGTAATGGCTTATGTTTGCAAAATCAAGATAAAATAACTGTTTTCAGCTTGCAAAAACATACAAAATGCTGTTTTTAAGTATTTAAACTGTCATATTCATGTTTCTGTCGTGTATAATAACTAATGTCGGTGAAAGCAAGATAAAAATGCTGTTTATGCATACAAAAGCATACAAAACACCGTTTTCAAGTATTTAAACTGTCATATTCATGTATATGTCGTGTGTAATGGCTTATGTTTGCAAAATCAAGATAAAATAACTGTTTTCAGCTTGCAAAAACATACAAAATGCTGTTTTCAAGTACTTAAACTGTCATATTCATGTTTCTGTCGTGTATAATAGCTCATGTTGGTGAAAGCAAGATAAAAATGCTGTTTTAAGCATGCAAAACATACAAAACACCGTTTTCAAGTATTTAAACTGTCATATTTATGTTTCTGTCGT